>CAAKHG010046145.1:0-13837 GCA_901007715.1 Dactylopterus volitans
TTATGTCTGTTTGCTGGTGGAGTTTCTCGGCTCGCGCCCCGCCACGTTTCTGACCTCGGTGTGTGTGTGTGTGTGTGATGGGTGCGCCGCAGTGTAAGAATATTGACTTTTAGACCTGCAAAACTCAACTTGACATTGGACGTCAGAATTTTGGCGCCGCCGCGATGCCAACAGGCCCACGGGAGCCACGTTGGTATGAAAAACTTTGTCGAAGAACCTTTTAACAAGAGGGGATATTATTTTGTGCCATTAGACGAAATGATTCCATTATTTCACGTTATCTCATCAATTTGGGAATTGGAGACATTTGTTCCAAAGGTTTTATTTGTCGGCGTGGATTGGCGCGCCCTCGGAGCGGTGCACCATGGGAGGCTCGCCTGTTTTTACCAATTGGAGTCGGTATGAATCACTCACCAAAGGGGCTTTTAATTTCACATGAGTCACCCAGTCAGTCACCGGGAGCGCGGTGAACGCCGGCGCCTGTCCCAGCGCCGTTGCCATGGCGACTTCCGCCGACCGAAACATGTAATTTCTGGTTTTTGCCCCCTTGCTAATTACACAAAGTGATTTAATTATGCGGCACTTCGGAGCTTCCGTTAACAGACCAAATGGATCAAATCGGTGAATCACAGGTTTGCGGGGGACGAGCCCGCGGACGCCTTCGCGTCCCAGACGGAGCGGGAAGCCGCGCAGTTCCACGGTTTGGCCACCGCGCGAGCGAGCGACTCAGCCGGGGTGGAGGCGGACCTTGCCGGTCTGGGCCGCGCGGTGACGGCTGAGTTAAAACTAGCCCCTCTTCGTGGAGACGAGGACTCGCGCATCGTTGGTCTGCAGGCGCCTGCCCAGTTTATGACGCGGCACATCTCGGAATAGCGAGCTGGTGTGTTCTTGTCAGTCTCTAATGAAGTGATAACTGCAGATGAGTTGATACAGTAACGCCCCAAATATGCCCCCGAATATGCTGGTCAGTCCGGTTAATTAGCTGCACAGGACACAGTTAACGGCACGCGTGAGCTGCTAAAAGTCACCGTTTTCTGGACTTCTTGACAGAATTTCACATTTATTCAGGCAAATAAAGGAATTCTGTTTCAGATATTAGATTAATACAAATAGGTTTTACCCAGTACTGAACAATAAATACATAGTTTTTTATTTTATTTTATGGAGTTTGTGTGGTACATATGAGCCACTAACATTCATGCTGCTTCTCTTCCCTTCACTTCACTTACATGATCGTCTCAGGGTCTGTCAGTAATTCATATCTCGACTTGCATCGGCTGTACATTCCAATATATACTTGGCTTGTTTTGGACCGTCTAGTCATTCGATTTTAGCCCCTTTCATCTTTGTAGAATAAATCGGTTCGGTAAACCCTTTTGATTTGACAGCATGTTGTCTCGCGATGTTGCAATCAAACTCAGGCTTCAACTTTTATCATTTTGCATCCACTTATCTTACATGAAAGCGGATTTTCGGGAAAAAAAAAAAAGAAGAGAAAGAAGCCCCGGTTCTATCTGAAGTTCCACGTGAAGATGATTGGCGATGATTTCCTTATTCCGGTGACTCGCTGCATGCTCGCGTGAAAATGGGACCCTAAAGCTGCGATAAAAAAATTAAAAAATTTAAAAAAAAACGGGGACGATTTGAAGGCTCCTGCATGAATCATTCAGGCCCCTTGTAGGAGAGACTCACCGAATGAGACGGGAAGAGGAAGCGATGATGTCACAGGCTAAGCTGAACCGGGTTTGCGCATGATACCGACAGCTGACGCGATGCTCTGTGTGTGTGTTTTTGTACACGCGCGCGTGTGTGTGTGTGTGTGGCCAGTGGCACTCATACACATTCAAGGGCTGTGTCTGAATGTGAGGACCCCACGGTGAGCATCAGAGGGTCATCTCTGTGCAAACCGGAGCAGACCGAACGCGCCTCTCTCCAGCTCATTACATGCACCTCCAGGGTTCCCGTGAAAGCGCTCCTGTCTCCGTGTTTGATTTCACGTCGGCACGGGATTCTCTTATTTATCTTGGTGTGTGTCTCTCTCTCTCGCCCCTGAACCGAACACACTCACGGCTCCCGCGGCCGCTTGTTGCCGTCCTCTGTCTTTTGTTGGTGGTATGGCGCGCACGAGTCAGGTAGTGAGGCAGGTCCACTCACCGCGAGGGCCACCATGATACGCCGCGCTCTCAACCTCTAATAATGCTTCACGTTGACATTGAAGAGTGTTCCATAGAATACTTTTTTCACATTTTTTTTCTCTCATTCATTAATTCTGCTTTGGATGTCCGAGGCATTCCTTTTGTGAATGGGAGCTTTTGTTCGATTTCTGGGTCACAGCCATAGTCGAATATTTCCTCAATAGGTTTGGTGATAATCATGGCAGCTAAAGTCTGCCCTTGAATGAACGCGATTCCCTTAAATTTGTATTAATTTTACCGTTTTAGACCAAACATCCCCAAACACCCGCGGAAGGCAGCGGTCGGACAAGCCACATGCGTGTTTTAAGACCAATAATGGTGGATCTACCCACGTTTGTTGTGAGTCATTAAGCGGATCTGTCTATTGACTGGGTAGTAGCTTTCGTTAACCTCCATAACTGGCGCTGCATGCATATATACGCTGCTCAGGTGGGAGGTTCCGTCACTAACTTCAGTAAAGTTGAACAGATATTCGCAAATTCAAAGTCCCATGATCGATAACGCACGGGCCGAAGGTCGTTGAAGCACAAGTCACGCATGTTTTTAATCATACTCAGCCAGGCAGTAGGCTAAACCCTGATTTTCGGAGCTGCGGGGATGATACTGGTGTAAAACTGGAAAAAATACAGGGCAGTAATATTCAAGATTTTCACGATTAAATGGTGTCACCAAACTCACCCCACACATCAGCTGCCTTCTAGTGTTGAAAATACAACACATAGATTTGGATTTTTATTGAATATTCAATAATTTCATTTTTATCAAGGCACTACATCTTCGTTTCTCTCTGGGGAGGACCTCCCTGCCTTTTTTTTTTTTTTTTTTGCTTCCAACGCCCATGTAACAGGCTTTCCACGTGGAAGGTGACATCTGCGAGCATTCATTGAATTCACCACGAGGGGCGAGCGTACGGAGTATGGGGGCGGGGTGGGGGGGGGCACAAAGCCGGCGAGGCGCAGTCCCAGGAGACGCGCATGTTTGTGCACATGAATCAAGAACACAAGCATGCATATATGTCTTTAGAGATGGCAGCATGGGAATCCATTTTTTTTTTTTACCTCAGGGTAAAAAGAGCCGCATTTATTCATTTATTTATTTATTTATTTATTTATTTAGTGTTCTACCCATACTTATGAGATGTGGGCCAACATGTTAACATGTCCCAAACAGGCGGAAAAGGCATAAAATCTACATATTTATTGGATATACGCCGATCAGCTATAACATTAAAAGCACTGTATGCTTGCCACAAAATAAAATGCAACACAATAAAACACAAAAAATTCTCAATTCGCAAAGAGTTTGATGTCAATTTTTTATTTTTTTATTTTTTTTACTGAACCCGCTTGAGAGAGGCGTTGAAATATTTCAGCGATTTTTTTTTTTTATTGAGACTTTAGTTTAGGATGCTGTTGATGCTGGAAGGTTGAAAATTAAAACGCGCGCATGACAGCGACATGGTCAGAAGGTTCACCTGAATGTTTGCCTCTATATAAAAATATGCTTCACACTGGTCAGCCATGACAGGAGCACCGCTGCATGTTTATCACAGAATATCATCCAAACAGCTGCGCAGTAAATCCTCCCTTCAGGAGTAATTTTATGTTGATTGATTTATTTATTTATTTTTTTATTGAATGTGTTTTGAGGGAGGTGTTGACGTATCTTAATGACTGTTATTGGGACTGCAGTTTGTGATGCTGTTGAACTGCACTGCGCTGAATTTTGTCGCCCTCATGCATGCGAGCGGGATGATCAAGACATCAGCAACACCTCTTGGTACAACGACGCCTCTCTGAAGCTTATTTAATAAAATAAAAAAAAAATCAACATAAAACTCTTCATAAAGGGAGAACTTGTTGCGTGGTTGCTGCATTATATTCTGCGGCGGTGTTAATGCTATGGCTGATTGCCGTGTTTTCCTCTAAATACAACATTTACATGGGAGAAACTCTGGGCATACTGTAGATGACGGCATGGTTTAAGTTGAAACGGGCCAACTGAGTGTTTTGGAGCAGGAAAATTAATGATGCATCATGTCTGGAGGATCCCTCGGTCTCCCGCTTGCATCTTTCATGCCGCTGTGACTACCCGGCGACGCGCCTCTCCCCGTCTTCCTCCAGTAGAAAGTGCTCGCGTCGCATTCGGATGTTTGATTCCAGCCGGCATGGTCACATCGCACGCCCGCATGAAGACTCGCGGTATTAAAACACACAGCGAGGAGCAGATCACAGGCGTCGAGCCTTTGATACGACCGACCCTGTCAACAAGTGTCTGCCCGTCTCCCTTCGCCTTGCTCCATCTCTCGCTCTTGCTGTTTCCCTCTTTCATTTTCCAACCTAATTAATTCTGAGGCTTTTTTTTTTCTTTTTTTTTCGGTGGTCTTTCATGACTGCATAAATAAGTGTATGATTCAATATTAGTGGTGAGAATACCTCCCTTCTCCTGGGCAAATATTAGCCTGACAGAGCTGTTTGATTTGTCGGAGCTGCTTTATGCCTGTTTTTTAATCAGTCGTAATTCACCTCCATGGCCAACCGGTGAGGTGGAATTAATGGGTTTTTGATTTTATGCTTTTTTTTTTTTTAATTATTATTTTTAAGTCCATTGAAGCACAGTTTAACAGGGACGCTCATTAGCCTGAATCCCAATGCAAGAACAAAAAAAAAACAAAAAAAAAAACTGATCAAAATATTTGCTCAAGTTTGCAATGAGGTTAATCAATAGATGCGGAAGCGCGATTTTGGCCGCAATAATCTTAATCTGCTGATTTTGACAAGCTTTCAATATAAATGTCTGAAATACTGAATTTACTTTTCCTTACTTTGACCTTTTTGTCCAAAAAGTCAAAGGTCAGCTTCAAAGGGACATCTAATTTTTTTTGTGAATGCAATATTTCAGGGAAGGACTTAAAAAAAAAAAAAAAAGATTTGGCTTGGCTGAGCAGTGGGAGGAGCTCATGTTGGTGGCTGAGCGGTCATACATCACACCCGGCTCCTGAGAAGGTGACAGGATTTCTCAGAGCCGAAAGCAAATGCCGTTGGAACCGCACAGCCGTGGGCAGAAATGAATCATTTTGCTGTCACAGTAATAATGGAAGTCGTAGCTTTTGTTGTTAAAGAAAATGTAAATTTCCGCGGTGATGAATTAAAAAAAAAGGGAGGTATTTGTATTGAAAGCGAGGTAACCTGGAACGTCCTCCGTCTGCAAAACACAAACCTCAAGGCAGATTAAGATTCACAGCAAAGGACAGTTGGACACACAAAGGCTATCGGCCCTGCTCTGACTCAGGGCTGCGGCGCTGTTAGCCATGAGAAATGCATTCCAACCAGCTATGAGATATACACCCACCTCCCTCGCATCCTCTCTCTCTCTCTCTCTCTCTCCCTCCCTCTCTGTCACACACACACACGCGCGCAGACACACACACACACAAGTGGCGGTGACACAGTTTTAACAGCGTCTGGCTGAGCGGAGATGGATGTGGTCAGGTAGGGCAGTGTGGGGGAAATGGATGACTGCAGGCGGCCCACACAATGGATGAGTCTGGCAGCTCATGGAGACAGGTCACACACACGCACACACACACACAGACACACAGATAAATGAAGGCTCATATCCAACATGGCAAACACAGACTTTAACAAAGGGAACATTTCATAATTTCAGTCGATGCATGTAAACAGTTGTGGCAGTCGCTGACCCAAGCATGGGCTCCCCTGTGTCTCACACGCGCAAACACACACACACGCACACACCTATAAAATGTCAACCATTGTGGCGCTACACGCCGGGGAGATTTGCAGTTTATCCGCAGGTTATTCCGACTCTGAGTAAGGAAAAAAAAAAAAACACAGGGAAGTTTTAGCTGTTTTTCAAATTGAAGATTGCTGTCCTCCACTTGGTCACCTGCTGGCTCAGCTTCTGAGCAGCAGGGTGGTTTTTTTTTTTTTATCTGAGCGCTGCCATGTTCTTATTGCATGTTTTTTTTTTTTCGGTTTGCTTACGTTTGTGTCTCTCTGCCGCGTTCCACGTTACTCCTTTAATCACATCGCAGGCCTCCTTTTGTAGAGTTGGACTTGTACAATAACCAAACCAGTTCAACAAACAAAGCACGGAATCCTGGTCAAGCTTTGTCTCCGACCTGCGTCGCGGCTCAACAAATATTTATATACGCTATCCATGTACAGAATGTGTGATTACCTCAAGATACCGGCCTCACTGTCGGTGTCAATCCACTCATGTCCTCACCGCCTCTAAACCCCCCCACAAAGCAGACACCATGGCCGAGATACGCATCTTAATCCTTCGCGTTATGACGAGCCGACTTCCTGTATTTGCTCTCCCCGCTATTACAGGGCAGGTTCAAAGAGTAAAGCTTTATTTATTTCCCCTCGGACGACGGCGTGCCGACACACGCGTCTCCGCAAACAGAGATCTGTGTCGGGGTTCGCGTGCGCGTGTGTGTGTGTGTGTGTCGTTGCATGTTGTGTGCACGCAAAGAAAGCAAGTTTACCTCGAAAAACTCTGGCGGATGCACTCGCGCGCTCATACGGAGGCGATTGCGCGCGTCGCATATGGAAATGTGCGAGATGAGGCCGCCGGTGGTGGCGGACAGCGTGTCATCTCTTAGCCGTGTGGGCGGCCGGCCAACGCTGTGACAACTTGGACCCACTTCACTTTCAATTAGCCGCCCGCCTCTGTAGATTCGTCCCCACCAGCCTCTCTGGAACCGACTCAAACGTCACGGACGAGTGTGTGTCTGCGCGCGTGTGTGTGTGCGTGCGTGCGTCCCTGCTTAGGAGTCTGGAGTGTGTGTGATGATGACCAGTTGACGTGTCGGCCCCCCCTTGAAAGGCGCCAGGCTCCGTGGCATGTCAGCCGTCACGGGTGTAAAGCGTGTACAGCACGTGTAATATTACAAGTATCAATATACGTTATTAACTGAATGAATCAAGCGCACCTCGTTTGATGTGTGCGATCGGACGTGTTTGGATGGCGACTGCCGCAAGACGTTCGGGATTTTAGTGCCTTGTGTTCTTGTCCTCATTAAAACGCTCTCCAAGATGAGACCATCTTGCGTCAGACGCGTATCAGCCGGCTCCCAAAAATAAAACCCCAAATGCGTAGAGCGCTCTTGAAAAAAAAAGAAAACCCAAAAAAAAAACAATCAATTTAGTCACAGGAAAGTCTTTTGATGGCGTAACAATACACTTACCGAGATGAGAGGGGTGACTGAGCAGCAGCGAGTCAAGAACGTGCCATTAAACATTTTAATGATCTCAACCTCTCCACGTTTCCGGTTCACCGCAATTTGGAATAAAATTGCCGACTGTGTGAGTGCGGGTCAAGTTATATGGCGCGGGCCTTCGCTGTCTGTTATTTTCTAATGGCGTCTGACTCACGCCGCCATCGCGGGTAGCCTCCACCTCGACAGACTTTGTCTCCCATGCTAATCGTTGCCATCTCACAAGTGAAACGAAACTATGGAGGATCTATAGCTTGTCTGTATTGTCCCGATCTGGCTGCTGGATTTGGCGTTGTTGAAGCAGATGCCATAGGCAGGGGCAGGATCCCCCTCCAATAAGTGGATTTGTTAAAACTAGTCAATGAAATGCATAGCCTGGCCCCGCCCCCGCCATCATGGACTTGCAAGGCCGAACACACACACACACACACACACACACTCACTCTCGCGTCCATCCAGACACACACACAGCGGCACAAACCCAAGGTTCAGAAAACGAAAGCCTGACATATTCCAGACCTCTCAATGTCTTGCTGCACACACACACGCACACACACACACACACACACGACCAGCATGAGCACATGGTTTAAATGCGTATGTACAGAAGAACATACGCGCGCACACACACAAACCTCTTGGATTAAATAGACACTAGAACTGAAGGGGACAAAGCAAACCCGGAGCGAGCGAGCGAGCGAGCGAGCGAGTGCTGTCGCTGGCGAGTATAAACAGTGTCAAAGCGGCGGATGACGCGTCGCCGTTTTCATGCCTCGTGTGTCCTTTCACCATGTCAGGCCGGCTAAGATCCTTCCTCCCAAAAACATTTGCAAAAAGCGCACTGCAAAAAGACAAAAAAAAAAATGGCATGTGCCAAAAAAGCAGTGCACGGGATATTAGCTCACAATAAGCTTGAAAATGTGAGCAGCAGGACGAGCAGCTCCGCCCTCTCAATTAATCATAACTGGTGGCTGCGGGGTCCCTCATGAATACTGATAACAGGATTTCGCTCCTGTGAATGAGGGGCTGTGCGGTTTTAAAGAAGTTCTGCTCGACAGATAAACCAAGCGTTGACATGACGCTAAATGCTGAGTCATGGCGAGACGGATGACAAACTGCCGCATGCGACCGAAGCATGATGGATTTTTTTTTTTTTTTTTTTTTTTAAAGCAGCTCGACATATTAATGATGCAGCATAGACAGTTGATGTCCAGAATGCATGCTGGGGGTGAAGAGGTGCTGGTTTTAGACCGTTTTAGAAGCTGCAGAGAGCCGTGACGCTCGGCGGAAATCCTGCTGCACACAGAAACAACAAAAAAAACAAAAAAAAAAAAACGCAAGAACATATTCAACTTCAGTTGGTGAACTCAGCGCAGGGTTAAAACAATCCCAAAAAAAAAAAAAATCACTCAGTTTCTTTGACGGCTAACTAGTTGATATTGAGTTGATATCAAATAATTCATCTGTCAGGGAAGAGTCATTGATGGGTGAAGCGAGTGGCGTTTCAGCAGTGCTGGGGTGCATTCCATTAATAAATGTGACAGGGCGTCACACGGCACCGCCTGTTGGGAGACATAGAGACGAGACAGAATAATAAGTCCGGGTATGTCCCTGCCACCAAAATTGGGAACAGTGGGAAAAAAAAAATCCATTTTAGAGTTGGATATGTACCGCTTACACCAAAAAAGAAACACTCCTCCTGATATCGCTCAAATTATAAATTGAATCACTTTTTGTGCTTGGTTGCATGTAGTTTTAATCTCCCAGGTTAAGGTTCAAGCTAGAATTATTTTCAAAATTCTGTTGTTGCATTTGGCTCCAAATTTTCCAGCATAGCATCACATTAAACCGCCCCCCCCTAAATTAAATATTTCAGGGACACCCATTTACAGAGGGAACTGATTCGTCAGAGTACACCAAAGTTGTTTCGATCACCTCGCTCGAGTCAGAAATCCCCAAAAGGAAAATTTCAAAAACCCAATCAAACCTAAATTATCCGCATGACTCGACACCGCCAGACTTTAAGCCGTTCTCTGTCTTTAATTTGAGGTGGAATGATTGTTTCTGGTCACGTGGGGGATTGAAATGCCGCGGTAATCCGGAAATTAAAAAACTCTTTTATTCCACGCCGGCGTTATCGAGCCGCCACAAAAAAAAAAAAAAAAAAAAAAAAAATAAACAAAAACAAAACCCTCTCTCTCGCGCTCTTGTATTTAACAAACACACTTGGACACACACTCTTTGGCTCTTTGATTGCCAGGCTGGCTGCCGGCTTCGCAGCGGATCGATTGTAGATCACAGCTTATGTCTCCTGTTACGACGCCCGCTGATTGCTCCTGCTATCATCCCGCTAATTACGACTATCATCATTATTATCCTTTCTCTATTACAGTTCATTGCACCAGACCCCAGAACAGGTTGCTGTAATGGCCCGAGTGGTACTTATTCCATCTGTTGATTGGCCGAAAGTTGCAGCAGCCTCGTTGCGTGCCGGATTTCAGATCTGACTCAAGCTCCTCTATCTGAGTGTTAAGGTCACTCGACGATAAAGATAAGCCCGTGGAGATGATAGATAAAGCATTGATGGACGGTGGGAAGGATTTCTATCATGTTATTGGAAATGGAGGGAAAAAAAAAAAAACAACGGTTTGCAGCTATCACAGGTTAAACATCTGCTGCACAATAAATTCAATAAAACCGAGAAAGTAAAAAGCCAGAAGACAATCCCTTTTAAAGAGGTGGTGGGGGCAGGGGGGGGGTCGCATCAGCATTCATAAAGCGTTTTTGTTTTTTTTTGTCTTCCTCCAACTGAACACGTTCTCCGTTCAGACAAACAGCTTGCAAACCGACGCACTCCCCGCCACCCCTTCTAAACAGCCGCCGCACCTGTCGCTCCCAGGAAATTAATAACTCACGCTGATCCCGTTCGATTCGTTTTATGCGGCGCGACTGCGCATTTTTTTTCTTCTCGCTCAGCCAGATTCCACGTCACCAAAAAAAAACAAAAAACGACACCATAAACCACCGCTTTATGACGTCTGCCGTTTGCGTGAAACTTTCGGCGCCGGCGCTTTTGGATGTCCAGTTCTGTGGGCAGCATCGCAGCGCAGAATCAAGCACTCGAGAGGCGTCTCGGTGGTGCGTTTTTGTTTTTTTTCCGCTTCCGCTGTTTTTTTTTGCAAACAAACCCTGAGGCGATCTCCACGCTTCCTAACTGGAAAGCACAAACAGACCGGGCCACCCACGCTCAAACCCAGAGGCGGCGGTGGAAGGCTCGCTAGACAGGGAGCAGTCCCGTCTCTGAAAGGTGAAGGAAATTAGAACAAATGCGCGGCGTAAATAGCGGCTGTCTCTCGCATTCGCCCGCCTTAGTCAGCGGCTGACTCACAGCATCGGGTTGTTAGCTGTGTGCCAGACACACAAGCTGTACCAATGTGATTAAAGACGGGGAGAATGTCGCATCACGCCGCTGTTGGCAGAACATCTCTCCCTCTCTCTAGCTCTCTCTCAAAGTAGAAAAAAAAAATGACAAGTTTCCATGAATCGATGCAAATGCATTCCGGGTAACAATGGCAGACATGCAGTTTAGGTAATAACGCAATAGACTTTGAGTTGAGTTTCACAGGCCGGGTGACAATAGTGATGTGACACAGTGAAATGAATACTCTTATGCCTGAGTGTGTGTTTTATCTGAGACAATAACTGAACCAAACCTAATCCAAAAAAACAAAACAAAAAAAAACAACTGAATCTATCTTTTTCCCCTCTCTGTCTTTGGGCGCATTCTAATTTCCTTATTTGATCATTCCCCGCTCCTCAATCTTCCCTTGACCTAAAAATCATCCGGGTGTTGCCATCATTAAGGATGTCCCAGTTCCAGCGTTCCTGCTCCGAGCAGCAAGGCATGAGGAATGAGGAAGGATCCCTGCGGAGGCGCCAGCGAGGCTACACGAGCCTTTCACCCGACCACCCGGAGTGGCTCCGGTACTCAGACTTTCAACTGCTTTCTTATCCACCATCTACAGTTTGGAAGATAAAGATCTGTGTTAATTGTGCGTCTGATTAAAACAACAAAGAAAACGATATCCATTCTTCCAACGAGAGAGAAGGGGGCGGGGAGTCGTTTTATTATCTACACCGAACACGTCCAAACACACACTCACACACACACACACACACACACCTGCTAAATGTCAAATGCGCCGGCGTGTGCAGGGAACCAAAGCGGTTACTCGTACTTCAGGTTTGATTTCTCTCTCAGGTCACATGTGCAATCAAAATTTGAGACCCCGCAGCCATGTAGCTCCAACCTGCGCTGCACGCGGCGCGATTTTAATCCCCGTTACGGCGAGCAGGCTGCGGGTCGCGCGGGTGGGCTCGGACCCCGCCAGTCCCCCGCCTGCAGGCCTAACTGGCCAAACATGCTCCTGTCTTGCGCTTTATTCCGCTCCCTATTGGATGAATATTTCACTCAGACTCTAAATAACAAGGGAGGAGGTAAAAATAAAAGCGCGGCAGCTTAATGCAAAACCCTTAAGCATGATTTCAGATACGTTTTTTTTTTTGTTTTTTTTTCCCTCTCTGATTATAATCCCGTTCTCCACTCGCCATAATTGCCACCTGATTTAGACCTTTCCATGCATCACCCCTCCTCTGCATTCACCCAACGCTTGATGAGCATCGGGATTATATACAGTGTGAATGAACAAAATCAGAAATGGTTACGGCCTATTAGCACGACAGACTATATTTACGTACGCAGAGCATACATTCAGAGAAAAAAAAACCCAAGATGATTACTTTCATTTCCACTTTTAGCTCTGGTCTCAAGGAGGCTCTGCCTCCTGTAACCGCCGTTCACCATCTACAGAACACAGTCAGCGACTGTGTTCTGCAGCAGCGGAAACGCTGATAATGGGTGGGGGGGTTTTGTTGTTGATGATCCATTGTTATCACAAAAATATTGATCGGTGCACCGCGAATGGCTGTTGATCGATTAGTGGGTTTCCAGTATTGCCTCCCGGCTAACAAGAACTGTTCATCCAGGTGCGGAGACGCCTGGTTATTAACACGGGATGAGGAGCGGTGTGGGGCTGCGTGACCTCCTCACCAGTTATTCGGTGGGGCCGCGTAGTGTAGTGCCGCCGAGTTGTTATTTACTGCACAAAAGACAGGCCACTGTAATTGGAGGGGATGAAAAATATTGCGGGTCAGTGCCAGAATCCTGCTCATGAGGCTGCGGCTCCTTGGCCGCAGATGGAGGCTCACCAAACAAGCGAGAGAAACTCCGAGTCAGACTGAAAAAGAGGAGAGGCAAGACGGAGCGGGTTAGCGGCAGACTCCTCCATGCCAAGTGCATTAACATATCCATCTGGTGTCTGATTCTTCCTCGCACTCACACTCAGTCCATCTCGCCCCCGTTGCCCCCATCGCTGGGCTCCTGCAGGCCTTTCCAGGACAAGGTCACGTTGTTGGCGTATGTTAATCTGCCACCTGATCCCAAAAGGTGCCCGCGGGGGCCTGGCGCACCGGCATGCTTGGCAGTATTGAGACGGTAGTCGTAACCTGACAGGAAGAATGTCTGGATCACGCAATCTGGGTCATACACTCACACACACACACACACACACACACAGCCCGCAAAGTAAAAGCCTTTCCTGGTATACTGGAATTTGTCTCTGCCTCCGTCACCCTCGGTATCAGCGTCTAAATCCTTGAGTTTGAAAGTGTTGCTATTGTTAACATGCGTTTGACCTGGATGCCTGTGTGCCTGCCGCAGGTACTGGCAGCGGCCGCAGTCTCACAGGGAGGCGCGGACCTCGTATGTGGGTCAGCGATGACCAAGTGTGCACCGCTGGGCAATGTGGCCCATATCATTTATCTATGAATCAGACGGAGACAGGAAACAAGACGGAGGAACTGGAGACTTTTCAGCAAAGCTACGGTTCAGGTTGGCATTATTAAAACTTACACTGATCAGGCATAACATTATGACCACCTGCCTAATGTTGTGTAGGTGCCCCTTTTGCCACCAAAACAGCCCTGACCTGTCGAGGCCTGGACTCCACCAGACCTCTGAAGGTGTTGCTGTGGTATCTGGCACCAAGATGTTGGCAGCAGAGCCTTTAAGTGGGAGGTGGAGCCTCCATGGATCGGACATTTTTGTCCTGCACGTCCCATGGATGCTGGATTGGATTGAAGTCTTGGGTATTTTGAGGCCAGGTCAACACCTTGAACCACTTGTTGTGTTCCTCAAACATGCCTGAAGCATTGTTGCTTTGTGTCAGGGAGCATTATCCTGCTGGAAGAGGCCACTGCCATCAGGGAATACCGTTTCCATGAAAGCGTGGACATGGTCTGCAACAATGCTTAGGTAGCTGCTACGTGTCAAAGG
>CAAKHG010046150.1:0-12277 GCA_901007715.1 Dactylopterus volitans
GCAATCAGTTTTATGTTGGATTGTGATTGAATGTGTGTGAGAGAGGTGTTGACATGTTTGAATGATTGTTATTGGGACTGTAGTTTGTGACGCTGTTGGACTGTACTGGGTCACACTGGGAGGGGTCCCTAATATTTTGGTCATTCCAGTGCACATGAGTGAGATGACCAATGACACCTCTCAGTATAAAAATTATCAAAAATTCAACATATTGTATGTTTTGGTCATCACACACATGCATTTGGGAGACAATATTGGTGTTTATATACAGTACATATACTGTATATATGTACATACCCTTTTCAAAAGTTTTATCTGACAGACTGATAATCTTAAATCTGATAATCTGATTTATTTGTTTTATTTCTTGCCTTTTTTTAAGCATTTCGTAGCATCCATTGTAAAAGTGAACCATAAAAATTGGAATTACTGTATTTCATTGAATAGAATTTGTCGCCCTGATGCATATGAGCAGGGTGACCAAAATATTAGGGACCCCTCTCAGTGTGACCCAGTACAGTCCAACAGCGTCACAAACTACAGTCCCAATAACAATCATTCACACATGTCAACACCTCTCTCACACACATTCAATCACAATCCAACATAAAACTCCTCCTGAAGGGGGAACTGATTGCAGGGCTGTTGTATTATACTCTATGGTGGACACGCGGCGGTCGTAATCTTATGGCTGATGGGCGTATATTTTTACGTCTAGCAGCAGGTCCGCTTTGCTTAAACATGCACGCCAAAAAACTAAAAGTTTATCAATCGACGAGTGTCTCCAGGAAGCGTGTTATCGCCCTCAGATGAGACGATTTATGGTCACAGAGGCCAAAAGCTTCCATGAAGGACCTCAAAGGAGCGTTTGTTTTACGTGCCATTATGCTTCATCGTGGTCGGTGATTCAGTTATTCATGGCCCCGCTCGGCTACTTGTGGGTATTTTCTCCTGTGGAAAAGGAGCTGCTCCCTCCCCACCCCCACCCACCCACACACACACACACACGGGCACACACACACACACACACACACATCAAAGCGGGGCCACACACACAAGATTTCAAGCCCATTTTGGCATTAAAACCTTCGTACCTCCATATGCAGTAATTACAGCTCATACAAGGCATCAACATTATTACTCGTCAAGCCGCAGAATAAAAAAAATAATAATACCACAAAGCACTTCAAAGAGACAACTCACATTTCTGGGGGAAAATAAAAAAAAATAAAACACCTCATGGATTATGCATTATGAAGGACTGATTCAGCCCTCAAAAAGCAGCAGGGGGAGTCAAATCACCTTATCTGGAGCAAACTTGATAATCAGCGTCTGCGTGAGTGTCATCTGAAAGGGCCTCCTCCCTGACTGCCGCCGCTGGCTTTTCCACGGGTGTCGTTTTCTTCCCCCTGAAACCACCCTGAATGTTGCATTTGCAACGCAGAGGCCTTTATCCCCCAACACACACACACATACACACACATGTGACGATGGGATTACGCATCAGCGGCGCTCGGGCGGCGAGGGCGCGCCGCCGGGAGCCGGGAGCCTCGCCGCCATCGATCTTTTATGCGTTTCAACACTGCCCTCTTGTGTCTGGCCTTCAAAACAAATTAAAAAAAACAACAAAAAAAAAACAATAATAATGTGCAAATCCGTGTTGCATGAAATCTCATGAAAATAAAATCAATGAGCCGAACAACAACAACACAAAAAAAGGATTTTCTTTATTCGCCGTTTTGAAAGTGTGGCTGAAGCCGTGCAACAGGCGACGGGCCTGCGGCGTCACACACGGGAGCGAGCAGGACGCCGCGCGCCGGCCCTGAAATAGCTCAAATGAGTTTTCAAGGCCATAATCTATTTTTACTGCTATTTATCCACAACATAAAACTTTGCCAGGCCCCGTTTGCTGCAGCTGCTGAGTGCCGCTGCAGCTTTTTTTTTTAAGGGGTTGCGGGCAGGGGGGGGGGGGGGGGCGCTGCCAAATATATCTTGGAGCGCATACAGAGACGATATTTTGGGTATTTGTAGGAGCTCTTGTAACTTTTAGCTCCCCCGCCATGACTCAGCGAAACACGAGCCCGCGCCGAGCGCACCTCGCCGCAAAGAAACAAAAAAAAAAATGGACGCCGAAAACAAACCACGGGGCTTTTTCAGGGTGGTTTTGAGAAAATATGCAGAAAAGCGTTGTATCGCTGTCTTATTTACGGCGCAGCTTTGAGGGGACGTCCGGCGCCCTCGCGCGGCCTGCTGAGGGACTTACGCCAACTTAAAGAGTCCGTTATCACGCTAAGCTGCAAAAAAAAAAAAAAAATCCCCATGTTTCTTCTATTTTCCTCCGTGAGCTGGCGGGGGCGGTGACAGCGGTGACGGCAGCGGTGGCGGCGGCAGTGACGGCGACGGCGGCGGCGGCAGTGACGGCGACGGCGGCGGTGAGGCAACACGGGGCGACGAGTGTTACATCTGCGGCATGAATTTCATAACAGACTCGCCGACATTCGCGCGGCTGTGTGTGTGTGTGTGCGCGTGTGTGTACGCGTGTCAGAACTGCGAGGCGCTGCAATATTTAGCGCGGTTCCACTACGAGGGCTACATCTTTAATAACGCTCTGACCTACTTCCCCCCCCCACGTCCCCCCAACAGGAAGTCAACAGTTTTCATCATCGCCGCCATCCAGCTGCCACCACGATAAATGTCGCCAACCTCCGCGAATGTCAGCGGCATGTCAGCCATTTTAATTATTCATGGAGGGCGTCTGTCCCACTTATCTCCGCGTGCTTTAATTGATTTTGAAGGCCCCCCCCCCCACACACACACACACACCGTTGCCTCCTGATCCAGGAGGGTTTTGATCGTCAGCGGCGCCGCCGGAGGACACGTGGACGTTGGGAATCCAGGGGCGGGCGTTCTGGCGCGCTGCCGCCTGGACGCGTGTCCGTGAGGTTACACTGTGCGTCCCACGCTCACTCTGCGCTTACTGACCATGATGACGCTGCAGCGGGAGAGTGTTTTGGAGTCGTCGGGTCGATTTGCGGAGGGGCCGTCTTCCGCGCCGGGTCGTACGCGACCGCGACGCAAACGCCGCGAAACTGGATAGAGGGGAAAATTTTTTTTTTAAATTTGGAGACTCAGCCGAGTAAGACCGTAAATGAAACAGGGATCAGAGGAGTCGGAGCGCCGGAGCACAGTTCAGCTTGGGCCGAAGTGGAGGGAGGCCGGAATCCGGTGCACTGAGCAAGAGTGACACCCAGTGGTCGGAAGACTTCGAGCACCTCGCCTCCGCCTGATCCTTCGGCTCACGGCCGCAGGAAACAGGGCGCCGGCAGATGTGCCGCCGCAAGGTCAGACCGCGGTCACGTCAAGTAAATCACGCCGCTGGCAAACAGCCGAGGAAGGTGATTTAACTGTCGGCGGAGCGCCGGGAAACGCAGATTCACAACTTTGTGGCCTGAGAGGGAGCGGAAATGAAGACGCCATGGCTGGAGCTGGAAGATAAGCGCGTCCATACAGCATCATGATGCACAGATCAGCCATAAGATTATGACCAGCGCGTGTTCATAGAATATGATGCAAGAGCCCTGAAATCAGTTCTCCCTTCAGGAGGAGTTTTATGTTGGATTGTGACTGAATGTGTGTGAGAGAGGTGTTGACATGTTTGAATGATTGTTATTGGGACTGTAATTTGTGACGCTGTTGGACTGTGCTGGGTCACACTGGGAGGGGTCCCTAATATTCTGGTCATCCCACTTATATATGTTAGGGTGACAAAATATTAGGGACACCTCTCAACACCCCTGAAGACCTTCAAGAACCCCTGGAGGAGCCTAAAAGACCCTTAAAATTTTGTCGCCCTGATGCATATGAGTAAAATATTAGGGACCCCTCCCAGTGTGACCCAGTACAGTCCAGCAGCGTCACAAACTACAGTCCCAATAACAATCATTCAAACATGTCAACACCTCTCTCACACACATTCAATCACAATCCAACATAAAACTCCTCCTGGAGGGAGACCTGATTGCAGGGCTGTTGCATCAGATTCTAAGGTGAACGTGTGGTGGTCGTAATGTTTTGGCTGATGGCTGCACGTCCTTATATTCCCTCCATAGTCCTGCACTGATACCGAGCCTCTCCACCTTCATGCTACGCGGGGCTCTGCACATGTGTGAGACCGTTGCTCCGCCCTCTTTTCCACCATTTCCACCCGCCGTTTATCCCGCTTTTGCGCGTTCAATAATTCATGTCAATCAAATCAACCTCTCTGGTGGGGCCCCATTAATGATTGAACGCGGCCGGTTCGGCTTTGAGTGGTTTTAATTTTTGTGCGCGTGATGATTTGACATAAGAGTTATGTCATGGAATTTTGGTGACCCTTGAGAGGTAATCCACCATGTAACGTCTTTAGCCCCTCCCGCCAAGTTATGAGTATAAATGAAGGGTGTAAAGGTCAGCGAGTGTTCCTGGCTGCGAGCAGCCGTGGATGATGAGGTCCTCCTGCCAGCGCCGCGCTGGACTCCGCTAATAAAGGTGTGAGGGGAAATGAGACAAAAATGGAAGGATATTGGAGTCATTGAGGGTTATGATGATCCTAACCTACGAAGATCAATAACGCAGGCACATAAAGTCATGAAAGGAGGAGCGTTTCATTCACAGAGCTACAAGAGGCAAACGGCTGAATTTAGTTATGAACAGGAAAAATGACAAATCTTATGATTTTTCTCAAAAATGAAACTTTTAAAAAAAGTGGTTTTAATGGGACATTTTTTGTGCTCTAACAACTTAAGCTGGCAGTAAATTTAAAATGTGATGCTAAGATAAACTAATCATGCATCATAGTCAATATTTTGGCTCATCCAAGACTTGTTTAAACAAAACACATTTATTATGTGGAAAATAACTTTTTTTTCCCATAAACAACAGTGACATCAAGTATTCAAACATTTAAAGGGGTGAAAATCCTCAAATAATTATCGTATGTTTGGTAGTTTTAAGCAGGACGGAAGTTGTTTTAGAGATTTATGCAGGGGAAAAAAAGCAGAAAAAATATTAAAATGTTTTTGGAGGTGGACATTTTTGTCCTGTAATGACTTAAGAGGATGGTGAATTTGTTTCAGTGCTCCACTGAGCTATGAGAAAAACTGAAATCTGAGTTCTAAAATTTGTCAAGAAAGAGACTCTAATAAAAAAAAAAAAAGTGATGAAAATGATCAGACGAAGAGGAGAAATTTGACCAATGGACACAAATGTCTGCAGTGACGCATTGATGCTGGAGATGATTGAGACTCACTGCTGACATCTCCACCTCATGGGGGGACAGCAGGGCTCCGTCCTCGGGCCCCCTTCAGTTGTCTTACACCGTTCATGCTTGGGTTATCTGGCAGTGCACAGAAAGGATTCAGGTCCTATTGTGGGGTCCCACAAGGGTCAGTCCTTGGGCCCCTCCTGGTGACAGTGTGGGGCCGGGATTCAGCTCTACATTGAGGTCGGCCTGGACCTCCTCCACACTCCTGCCAGCTCACCTCCTGCCTGGATGTCCGGAAACTCTCTCCAGCTCAACCCCCAAACCCCCCACTCCCTCCACCCACACGCCCCTTCCACACTCCCTCCCCCCACCCCGAATTTCCACACAACGGGAGATGGAGGCTTCTCAGCAGCAGCTCCGCGGCTCTGGAAGGCCCCGCCAGGAAGCCCGAGGGCTCCACAGACTGTGGACCGGCTGAACTTGAAACTCCTCTGCCTCCTATTTCCTCCGAATGTATCTTCCAATATGCTTAACGTGGCACTTGGCTACTTTTCTTGATGTAACTTTTGTCGTTTGACGCTTGCGTTTGGAATCTGTACAGCATTGTGCGATTTTTGTGCCATATAAATAAAATGAATTATTATTATTATTAATCAGCTTCAATGCTGCTGTTTACAAATCAGAAATATTACTTATACATATTACTTAAATTAAATATAAATATGTAATAACTATTTGTTAAAGAAACATAATTTATCATTTTAAATTGAACATTTGTGCAGTTTTAATGAATAACTGAAGTGCAAATAATGAGAGAGAAACACAAGCTGGCCTCAAACACTCTTCTTCCCTGCAGTTAAAACAGTGGTTCTTAATTATGAAATCTAAAATTTTAATTTGTCCTGCACTCGGGGAGAAGATACTTGCATAACTACTGATTTTCCCATCATCCTTTGCTCTCAGACTCATGCGGTGACCAAACGCCGTCAAAACCTGTCAACATGAATCTGTCAAATCGAGGCTTTTGTCTGGGGTTTGAATCTGGAGGCACCATTATCGTCCTCACTGAAACCTGAATCACATCGTTATGAGGGAACCTCCAGGAGACTCTTGCTTGAGATAATATTTATGATTAATGAATAATGGTGACAGAAAAGGACGAGACGGGAAGTTTTGAGAGTCTCGACTTGTTGAAATTTAAAAACGTGAAGTTGCAACAACAATCAGTGACTGAAGCCGGCCCCTCAGTATCGGACCAGAGTATCGGTACTATACGGGCATCGGTCCGCCCGCCACATCACGCCATCACAAGCGTCTCTTAAACTTCCAGGGTCCGAGCTGAAAACACCGACGTTCGTACTTTGACTGTTTCTGGCTGCCTGGCAGCACGAATCACACCGGTAAAGTCGGTTTTTAACGAGTAATTTAAAATAATTAAAAAAAAAAAAAGACATCTTTACGAAACGAGCCCTCCGAGCTAGCCTCGGCGCCGCCGCGTGCGACTACAAGGACCAGAATGCTTTGCGGGCGCGAGAGTCATTATCGTGACGCATCTGCAACATAAGCGGAGGACTTTGCGTTTTATTTGCTAACCTTGGCGGAGTGGTTGGCTCCTTCTGGTGGCGGCCGCCCGAGGACCACACGGTCCCTGGCACTAAAAAGTAGAGCCCCCGAACCAGCCCCCCACCCCGCGCGCGGCTCAGGAGCCTGCTAAAAACGAGACACCCCCCCTACCCCTCCTCCTCACCCCGCACACACACACACACACTTACAAACAAGCTAGTGCGCGCTAATGCTAGCGGTGACACTTAACCCGCCACGGAGAGCGACGTTCACCGGAGCTGAGAACGGATAGCGGCTAACGTCGAACCAGCGGGACGCGGGGAGAAGCGGCGGCGGCAGCGGCTAACAAGGTGAGCGGCGGCGGCGGCGGCGGCGGCTAACGAGTTGACGTAACAGTTAAGCTAGGTGCCGTTTTGATCGCGGGTGAGCTAGCTAAACTTGACGGCTAAAGTTGCCGCCGTGACCGGACGCCGCCGCTGGTAGCGGGTCGCCGACGGGGAGGTGGGAGGGGAAGGGTTGTGTGTGTGTGTGGGGGGGGTGTCTGCTGAGGTGTCTGCTTGGTGGGACTGAGTGCGCGCGGGTGCCCCGGTACCGTCGCCGGTGCGCGGGACTGCGCGCTCGCTCCCCCTCGGACGTGTTGTCATTAGCCATGTTGTAGTGCGCTGGCGTGCCGTCACGTGAACGGCAGGAGCGACATGGCTGGCACCGCGCTCCGCTCGCCGCGTACACCGACGCGGCGGCTACACGGACGCCGGGGGCGAAACCGGGCTGTCGACGAAGAGGGGTTCGGTGCGGCGGTGTAACGTCGCCGTGTAACGTCGCCGGCTGGCCAATGAGCAGCCTGCTCCCGCCAGGTGGGAGACCGGGTAACCGTGGCGGATGGTGCGTCCGGGGCAAAGATTTGTTGCAAGATAAGTTGTCAGAGAGGATGAACCGGACCTGCCTGACCTTTGACCTGGAGACACCTGCTCTGCTTCGCTAAGGGGGTTCTTAATATTCATGCAACCGGGTCTGGTACAGTGCGGATAAAGTGTGTATACATGACTGCCATGTTACTTAGAGTGCTTCTCAACCTCCAGACGCACTCGTCGCCTTTTGTGTGTTTTTAATAGGAATACAAGGAGACAGGAAAACTGTAGGAGACACACACCCCCATCAGCCATAAGATTACGACCACCACGTGTCCACCATAGAGTATAATACAACAGCCCTGCAATCAGTTCTCCCTTCAGGAGGAGTTTTATGTTGAATTGTGATTGAATGTGTGTGAGAGAGATGTTGACATGTTTGAATGATTGTTATTGGGACTGTAGTTTGTGACGCTGTTGGACTGTACTGGGTCACACTGGGAGGGGTCCCTAATATTTTGGTCACCCCACTCATGCATTTGGGTGACTAAATATGAGTGACTAAGGCGCTACCCATATCAGTCATGATGTTACTCATCTGACTGAGATCGCATTAACCAACCGCAGGTTTCAGGCCAAACAGCAGTGAAGACAAACAAATGTAGAAACGTGAAGGTTCACGAGAGGAGTAAAGACACCGGTGCCGAAGATGTGATGGAGTAACGGCAGCACACAGAACAAACACCATGTCATATACACTTAACATTAATTCCACTGCATGTTTACCACAGAATATGTCATCCAATATTTTGGTCACCCTGACGCATGTGAGTGGGGCGACCAAAATATTAGGGACCCCTCCCAGTGTAACCCAGTACAGTCCAACAACAGCGTCACAAACTACAGTCCCAATAACAATCATTCAAACATGTCAACACCTCTCTCACACACATTCAATCACAATCCAACATAAAACTCCTCCTGAAGGGAGAACTGATTGCAGGGCTGTTGTATTATACTCTATGGTGGACAGGCGGTGGTCGTAATCTTATGGCTGGTAAAATGAATGGTTTGTCATGGCTGTCTTGCTTATCAAGCAGTCAGCCAGTCCTGCGTGGTTATGTTGTTGTTGTTCTGGTTATCATTCCCCGTTTCCACCCAGGCGCTGCACACAAGCCGACTCCACCTAAACGGCATCACCGAATCGTCTTTGCCAACCAGAGGAGATGTGACACTGGACCCGGGCTGCACGGCTTCACCCTGTCGATCTGCTCCAGTCCATCCAGGTGTGCTGAAAGTTTTTTGGCATTCTTAACTATCTTCTCCTCGATGGAGCCGACCTCCATAAGGACCGACACAAAATGGCTGCCGTTTTTAAGCGCGAGGGCGGCCCAGCTGGATCGGATGAGCTTCAATGCCGGTGCCAGATATGCTTTGTTTATGTAGCGGTTCCTCGCAAAACGGCACCAGTGTGTACGCAGCGAGACGGGATCCTGCTACAAGAATAACCTGCTTCAGCTTTTGACCTCTGCGTGAAAGGTTTAAGAAGGCGTCCTCCCTGCACGCTGCTTTATTCCAAGCATCTTTTCATTTTTATTTAGAACAGACACATCTTTTAGGTGCGTTACTGCTACCTTGGATTGAAGTGTCATGTATGACGTGTTACATGTGGACCTATCCGTTGTATGACCGCGTGAACGGATGTTCATACCGTGACGGGCCAGGACGAACGCGTCTGCCATTACACCCCCAGATGGTGTAACTCCCTCCTCCCCGCTAGCATCGCCTGTCCTGAGTTGCTTTTAAACAGTTTACACTCAATATTTGGTAGCTGGTGATAAGATCTCGTGAGATCACAGCGCTCACACGTGTCTTCATGTCTCTCATGCGTGTGCCGTCTCCTCTCTCCGTCCCTCCTGCCCTCCCCACCGACCTCTCTCCCAGTCTGTCGTGAGCGGCATCGACGCCAGCACGGGCCACACATGAAGATGCACACGGCTTTCCCATGGGCTCCCGTGGTTCTCACCCGGAGTAGGAGGGCGTTGTGAGGGAAGCCAAAAGTGAGGACGGACGCCGGGACAGGACTCGGAGCGGGTCATGAATCTCCACCAGGTCCTCACGGGGGCCGTCAACCCCGGGGACAATTGCTTCTCTGTGGGGAGCGTCAACAATGTGCCATTCACAGTAAGTTGTTTCAGCCTCTGGAGATATTTCTCTGGCAGCCGCTCGCACCCTCCGGCCCTCAGGTGGTTGCCAAAGTGATCCATGGCGAAGAAGAAAATATCTCCATAATTGAGTTTTATTTCTGCGTGTGTGGCGATAGGCGCGCTGGTTCAGCACAGAAAGAAAACTAAAGCCAAGAACGTCAAGGTGGTGATGCTGATTGCTGCCTGGCTGGATACTTGGATACCGGTCATGCAAAACAATAATAATCTTAATTATAATAGCTTTATTGTCGTTGTGCAAGAATGCAACAAGACTTTGGCAGCACCGCTCGTGTAGCAGCTACATGTCACGGCAAAAATCAAAATCCATCGGTGTTATTTTGCTCAACCAAAATGTTTCAAAACCCTCCAATAGCAACCTGGCAAAGAGTTTTATTCGATAGGATGCCACCCAGATCTGAATCTGAATCCTAAATGTCTCATTTAGAATAAAATGTGGATCTGATGCTTCGTATATGAGTTCTCATCAAAAATAACCGCGGCCGTCAGCCTCTTTTATCACGTTAGTCATGTCAACTTCTGGGTATTTTAGGTGATGCTGCAGAAGCACTTCCCCATACAGCAGGAAGTCCCCGTCGGGGGGGCAGAACGCTGCTGCACATTTAAGGCAAAAAAAAAAAAAAAAAAAAAAAAAATCAATTCGTGATTCTGCCTGCCTTTTGGTCTCAAAGTGTCGCTCTGAGATCCGATTCCCAGGCTGCTCAGAGGACGGCTGAGCGGGGGAGCTATTTCTGTCCCTCCGTCCTCTGGAGAGGGAGCCACCGCGAAGAGCTCCTCACACGTAGACCGCAGAACTCTAATCTTGTCTTCCACTCCACACCGGTGATGTGTGTGATGCTGCGACTCTGCCCTCAGCGCACCTCCAATGACAACCCCCCCCCGTCCCCTGTCTTGCCTCTCTCTCTCTCCTTCCCACGCGACAGGCGTACGCGTCCGGATGCGACGTGGTGATCCTGGGCAGCGACTTTGAGAGACTCCAGATCATCCCGGGAGCCAAACACGGCAACATTCAGGTGGGCTGTGTCGACTGCTCGCTGCAGGGAGGACAGGTGAGATCCATGTGGCTGGGTCCGCTGGGAAGGCAGCGCCCCCTAGTCCCAACCCCGTTATCTGAGTAAACAGGCCAGGTCTCGGCTCTGACCCGAGATTAACATGAGCGGCGTTAGGATGCGTCTCCATGTGTGTTTCGGTTGCCCACCCTAATATTATCATATGCAGTAAACAGTTATATGTCCCTCTGAAAACTTTAATCTAACAGACTGACTCTACTGTTAGACTGTTTTTAAATTGTCTTTTAGTCTTAAATCACATGATCCAACTTATTTGTTTTATTTGCGGTGTTTGTGAAGCATTTCGGAACACCCATTATAAAAGTGGGATATGAGCAAAAGTTGGAATTGTTATATTTAATTGAATAACGCGTAGGAGTGGGGTGACCAGAATATTAGGGACCCCTCTCAGTGTAACCCAGTACAGTCCAACAGCGTCACAAACTACAGTCCCAATAACAACCATTCAAACATGTCAACACCTCTCTCACACACATTCAATCACAATCCAACATAAAACTCCTCCTGAAGGGAGACCTGATTGCAGGGCTGTTGTATTATACTCTATGGTGGACACGCGCTGGTCGTAATGTTATGGCTGATGAGTGGATGTTAACCAGCAAACCAAAATGGCTTCTGAACATGGCAGAGATTTAGCATTGGGTGATCAAACGCTCGCGACATGTCATGGTGATTTTCACTTCATCAGGAGCAACGGCCGTATTTTTAACGTGGAAGTTGTGAAAGTCGAGCGTGGATAGAACGTACAACACTTGCAGTTGAGCGCGTCAAACATAAACGGTGCTGCGTGGGTGCATTAAAAGCGGCTCCGAGCCCTGAGCCTTATCACATCCTTTGATAACTGCAGCCTCAGCTAGTTTGAACGCGTCCTGGTTTGGGGTTTTAACGCGAGGGGAACCCCTGTGTATCTGTTAACATCAGCATTCATGTGGTTACCAAACACTTTATTCATTCTCTATCATCTCAATCACTGGCCGACAGTGCTGCTTATCTGCAAATCTGTCAGTGTCATTGACAAAGACGTTAAAAAAGTACAAGTCCCCATCGCCGGGCCATTAGAGTAATCTTATTTTTTTAAGACGAAGTCCTGGCGGCCCCGTGAAGAGCTCAGACACGTCGCGTTTGTTTCAAATGGGCAAATGTGCTCGCGCAGGGTTTTATCACTCAGCCCATGTGATTTTTCTTTTAATCCAATTGACTCGGGCCAGACTTAACCTCGCATGCCTCCAGCGCCGTCCGGCGTCTGTCAAGGGCGCGCTCGGTTTGTGTGCGACCCAGGCCGCTTCATGGCCCGGCTTGGCTTGGCCCGGCCTGGCTTGGCCCGGCCCC
>CAAKHG010046154.1:0-10000 GCA_901007715.1 Dactylopterus volitans
CCACATGTAGCAAACCCGCCCGACACGCAGGCGGCAGCTCGGCGAGAGCCGGCGCCGTTTCAGAACCGCGGCGAGACCGGAGTCATGTTCATGTTGGGTGCTCGGCTGTTTGCTCCGAGGAGGCCCGGCGCTGTTCTGGAGGAAGCTCTCGCGTCACCGCCCGACATTTATTCGCAGTTTTTGAAGGACCGCAGACGTAGACCGGCTCATGGTTCATGGACGCGTGCCAGATTAGCGCCATTTTATCTGAGACGCCGCTTTAACGCCATTTAATCTGACGCCGCCTCTCCCGAGTCCAGCTGAGCAGGAGCGAGTCGGGCCTCCGACGTCCGGCCTATTTATTGAGGTGCTCCGGAGGTCGTGACCTCTGCGCGGCGGCGGCACACAGATGTATGTTCTATTTTTTCTACCGTATATTAGATAAATTTTAAAGAGAAACCAGGCGAGCTTTTTAACGCCCTCGCCGCCTTTTCCTCTACTGAAAGTTGTGCTTTGCACTTTTGACTCCCGTTTGCAGGGACGGTAGAACGACGGTAGAACAGCAGCAGACGCCTCTTAGAACGTTCACGCCACATTTCTCGCCCCTCCCTCCCTCTCTCTCGGCCCCGCTCGTCCATCACGTTGCACTCGTTGCTAGGATACGGTGGCCTCCAGCGTCCATCGCCTGCCTGCGAATGTGTTCTCATTGTAGCGTCGGTCAGTCCAGCGGAGGACCACCGCCCACCGTGATGGAGGCGCGCGCGTGTGTGTGTGTGGGGGGGGGTGTTTCTATTCTATTGTATTGTTTTGTAAAACGTTCTATGTGTATGAAGTGTAAATGTCCTGTAGTCTATTTTAAGACCAGGAGGCGGCGCCCTCGTTCCCGCCGTCTCCTCCGAAAGACAAATAACTTCCAGATTTGTTTTGTAAAAATCATGTTTCAGTAAAGAAATTTGCTTCAGCGTCGTTGCTCTTCATTCCGTGCGTGCGGCCGGCGGTGATGGCGGCGCCGGTGATGGCGGCGCCGGTGATGGCGGCAGCGGTGCCGCGGCGGGCGCCACCGTGCTTCTGCTCAGGCGTGAAGCGACGGGACTGTTTGGGTTTGCAGGTTTTCTGCACCTTGATCGCCGTGGCATAACGGCGGCGTCTTCTCATGCCCGACCGCGGCGGCCTCGGCCCTCAACATGTCCCGTCGCTCCTGTAAATCGGAGCGTCGTCTATGAAACAAACATCAGGAACTCGACCTCGAGGTCGGACACGGGCCGATTTTTCTCTCCTGCCGCCCGCTGCTGCTCACTGGCTCCGCCCATCCACGCCGGAGCTCCTGGTGGCTGCTCCTCCACATTTAAACCGCATCGTTGATGGAAATGTACCCAAAACTATGAACGTGGCAGTCTGACCCTTTAATGGACCCCTCCAGACACCGTCATCAGCCGCCCGGACTAGAGCCCGCGTGAGCGTGTCAGGTCAAACATGGCGGCGGCGGCGGCGCCGTCCTGAGGAGACGCGTCCTCCTCCTCACTTTTTACAGAGTAAAAAAACAACACTTTGAGAAAATATAGACATTCTTTTCTTAACACAAACACCCGGCGCCGGTTTCTCCCGGCCGCCTGAGCCGCGCCCGTGCCGGCGCCGCCTGAGCCACGCCGGCGCCGCCCCCCGCGAGCTTCACTTCACATGCAGCTTGACCTTGATGTTCATGGCCGCCAGCTCGGCCACAAAGTAGCGGAAGACGTACGGGACGGACACCGAGTCGATGGAGTCGCTCTTGCCGCACAGGAGGCAGACGGTCTCGCGGTGGCGCGTGGACGACCAGTGCGGCGGCGGCTTCTCCAGCAGCGGCGACAGCAGGCTGCCGCAGTCCACGCAGACCCGGGCCTCCGAGCGGTCCGAGCAGTTGAAGAGGCGGTCGTGGAGCAGGAAGGAGCAGCCGTGGGCCAGCAGGGCGTCGCGCTCCATCTCGCCGAAGCGGATGCCGCCCTGGATGTTCCTGCCGCCCACCGGCTGGTTGGTCACCTTGTCCCGGGCGCCGGTGGTCCGCACCTGGAACTTGTCGGACACCATGTGCCGCAGCCGCTGGTAGTACACCACGCCGATGAAGATGTCGGCCTCCAGCTCCAGGCCGCTCACGCCGCTGTAGAGCCGCTCGGTGCCGTAGTAGTTGTAGCCGCCGGCCCGCAGCATTTGGCCGAAGTGCTCCAGCGCCGAGTTCTCCTCGGAGAAGGCGAAGGGCGCGGCGTCGTGGCTGAGGCCGTGCAGCGCGCCCGACTTGCCCGCCATGCTCTCGATGAGCATGCCGATGGTCATGCGGGAGGGGAAGCCGTGCGGGTTGAAGAGGATGTCGGGGCACATGCCGCTCTCGGTGAAGGGCATGTCCTCGGCGGGCCACAGCCGGCTCAGGATGCCCTTCTGGCCGTGGCGGCTGGCGAACTTGTCTCCGATGGTGGGGTTACGCGGCACCCGCAGCGTCACGCACACGCGCTTGAAGCGGCCCGAGCCGGCGTCGTTGCTGCAGACCTTCACGTTGTCCACCACGCCCACCTCCTGGCTCCTGGGGGGACACGAGAACAAGGCGGGGCCACGAGGCCGCCGGTCAGCGGGGTCAGAGGGTCAGCGGGGTCAGAGGGTCAGCGGGGTCAGAGGGTCAGTGGGGTCAGAGGGTCAGAGGGTCAGCGGGGTCAGAAGGTCAGAGGGTCAGCGGGCGGCTGCGGGGTCGCTGACGACACGACGCATGACTCAAGATTTTTATGTGACATGACGTGTCTCCTCTCTGGCTGGCTGCTGGTCTCTCCTGTTGTCTGTCTGTTTCTCCCTCTGTCGGTCTCTCCCTCCGCCTGTCTCTCCCTCTCTGCCTGTCTGTCTCTCCCTCTCTGCCTGTCTGTTGGTCTCTCCATTTGTCTGTCTGTTTCACCTGTTGTCTGCCTCTCCCTCTCTCCTTGCCTGTCTCTCTCTCCCCCTCCCCCCCTCCCCCCCTCCCTCTCTCCCTCTCTCCGTCTCTCTGTCTAACTCCCCGGGTGACGGCGGTTGGCTCCGCCCCCTCAGGCAGGCTCTGATTGGTCTCTGCGCTGAGCTGCTCTACCTGACATAACGACCATCGTTGTGATTTGGTGCCGCATCAATAAACGTGACTTCTAACGTGGACGCGTAAACCTTGTCTAACTCATGCAGACGGAGGCGCCGCCTGCTGGTGGCTCCCGGGAGGCGCCGCCTGCTGGTGGCTCCCGGCAGGCGCGCAGGTTCTTTGGGTTCTTACTTGTAGTAGGTGACGAAGGTCTGGCCGGTGTTGAGGTTGATGTAGCTGTAGAAGGGGTCCCCGTACTTCAGCACCGCTCCCACGCGCGGGAGCCCGTCGGCGTCCAGCTTGTCGTTCACCTTGGCGTCGCCCGGCTTGGTCCCGAACACCACGTTGTCCTCCCCCCGCACCTTGTCTGCCAGGTCCACCAGCTCGGTCTTGTAGATGCAGCCGTGGGCGAAGCCCCTCTCCCACGACGACTTGTTCACGATCTAGCAGACGCCGGCGAGGCCGATGTTACTCAACCACGTCCTGAGAAAACCAGCAGTGCTTTCTTCATGTTTTTCTCCTCACCATGGCGTCCTCCATGTCGTAGCCCGTGTAGGAGATGACGGCCACGATGGCGTTGGTGCCGCTGGGGTAGTTGTCCAGGCCGTAGTGGTCGTACATGTGGGGCCTGACCAGCGGGCTCTGGGGGGTCTGGAGCCGGTACAGCTTGTTGTCGGAGCGGTCGGTGAAAGCCTGCAGCGGGAAGCCCATCGTCTGCTTGCCTGCGGCAGACGTTCACAAAGTCGGATCCGGGAAGGACACGATGGGATCGGCTCGGCGATCAGGAGCGCGGCGCCGCGCCGCCTTACCCATCTGACACTGGTACATGTTCCTGGGACTCTGGTTGTGGTCCGAGTAGGGGATGAAGCTGGCCACCACGCTCAGCATGCTGTGGGGGAAGAGCTCCTGGTGGGTGGTGACGCCCGGCGTGACCTCGTCCTCCATGATGGCCACGTTCATGTAGAGCTGCGAGGACACGCGCACGCGCACGCGCACGCGCACACACACACACACACACACACACACACACACACACACACACACACACACACACACACACACACAGGGAGTCTCAGCATCCAGGAGGGGAACAACAAACGCCAGCCGGCGGTCGGCTCGCTCAGTCGGGGCCGGAAACCGTTCTTATGAATTTAAATCACAATCATTTGAATTTTTCAACGTTCTAAGTGCGTTTTTATGAGCTTTCATTTAACTATTTGCTCTCCTGTTTTAACGGCCTTTTGCCTTTTAACTGCTCTTTTATCATCTTAATATCCTGTTTTATGTTTTAACATGTGAACGCTGACACACAAAAAAAAAAACCTGCTTCACCGGCATCGTATTCAAATTGCCCTTATTTTTTTATGGCTGCCGTGTTTCCCGTGTCGCATCGACGAGCCCCAGCAGGTCCACTGAGACCACACCTGAGGTCCAGCTGAGCAGGCCTGGTCCTGGTGAGCTCTCGTACGCCACACAGTCCTGCTGAAGGTGTCTGACAGACCAATGAGGAGTTGCCGCTCAGGTGTGCCGGCTCGGCTCAGCTCAGACCGGCTCAGCTCGGCTCGGCTCAGACCGGCTCAGCTTAGGCCGGCTCAGCTAAGCTCGGGCCGGCTCGGCCCAGCTCAGTTGGCTCAGCTCAAGCCGGCTCGGCTCTGCTCTGCGTGAAGGTTTCTTTCAGGTGGCGACTCCTCGCATGCATCAATTAACTTAGCCAGAGTTCAAACGAGCGGCGGCGAAACAGCTGTCAGGTAACATTTTTTAACTTCTGATAGTTTTCACAATAAAAGTCTAATTTAGTTATTTAAGCATCCTGATCTGAGAGGGAGAAAATCCCGAATCGCCGAGTTTCCAGCAGAAACAGCAGCGACTGCGAGCATGGAGGCAGGAGAGAAACTACACGGCATAAAAGGCCTGTCGGGTCTGCAGCACAGACCCGGACCCGGACCCAGAGGTCCATCTGGGCCACGACTCGGCGCGCCGTCAAACCGACACACACGCAAACACACTGGCAGCGTTGACTTCACGGCAGCCGCAGCTGCTGAGGATCAGACCAGCAGCGGCAGTTTGACCGTAAGGATGAGTGAGGTTCATGCGCCCTGATCCGCGGTTCCGTTACCTCTCCCGATACGTCTGGCGTGGTGCCGCCTCAGTGTTTCGCGGGATTAAAAGCACGAATCACATCAACGTCGTCCCACCTGCTCAAAGGTGCCGATCAGCTCCTGCTTGCCCACAGACAGGTTGTGGACGGGCCGGACCATGCGGCAGGGCGTGGTGAAGAGGAACAGACCCGGGTACAAGCTGGCCTTGCCCGTTTTGGGCACCAGGATGATCTCGGTCCAGGGAGGGATCTTCTTCTCTCTCTGCACCTGCAGGTGTGGATCGAGGCATCAGGTTCCTGCTCGGAGAGGACACCGCGCTCGGAGGGGACGCCGCGCTCGGAGGGGACGCCGCGCTCGGAGGGGACGCCGCGCTCGGAGGGGACGCCGCGCTCGGAGAGGACGCCGTGCTCTGTGGACGCCTCACTCGGAGAGGACGCCGCGCTCTGGGACGCCGCGCTCGGAGGGGACGCCTCGCTCGGAGGGGACGCCGCGCTCGCAGGACGCCGCGCTCGGAGAGGACGCCGCGCTCGGAGGACGCCGCGCTCGGAGGACGGCCCGCCGCCTCACGTCTTACTGTCGTACCTTGAACCGGCGCAGAGAGTCCACCACGAGCGGGGCCAGCTCCTCCTCCATCCAGCCCACGACGGCGCCGTCCAGGACCACAGGATAGCAGGCGGTGTGGGCCTGACCCGGGCTTCCGTCCACCGGAGTGACGCCTAGACCAGCAGAGACAAAACCTCAAACCGCCGCTGTCCTCGCGGTCGCGCCCGTGTGCAGACGTCGGCTGGAGTGAAGTTCTCACCGAGCGAGCAGAGCAGAGCCGGCAGCGACGTGGTGGGCCAGCTGGGCGTCACGATCTCGCAGCAGGCCGTCATGTGGTTCATGAGGCCGCAGGGTTCCCCGTCCGGGGTGTGGACGGGACACAGGAAGCCCCAGGACTCGGGCAGCAGCTTGCGCACGGAGGTGGTCCTCATCTTGGCGAACGCCGCCCCCCTGTGCACGCAGCGGAAGTGCGACAGGTAGCGGATGAAGTTGAGCTTGTCCGCCACCACACACAGGCCCGTGTTCTGCAGCAGACCCAAACCTGAGGACCACAAGACCCTTTAGATGCATCGGCACAACACCCCAACACATGGCTGGTCCTCCGGTGGACTCTAGAACTGCCGGGATACCGAGTCACCCGGGTTAATGATTCCAATCTTCCTACTGAATCAGGAACCACGAGTCCGAGGTCTCCATGAACCCGGATCCACAGAGTCCTCCTGGCTGGCTAATGCTAAGTACACGAGACCAGTTAGAGACTCAGCGGAACCACGGCGGACTCAGATGATCCGGTTCACTGATTCACTCCAGTCAGTGAATCCGAGTAATAAGTTAAATATTGTAATAAACAAGCGGTGAAACACACTTCTGTTATGTGGCTGATATAGTTTGTACTCACGCTATGATGATGGTGATGATGATTACTTTTTGCACGCATATTTGTATTTTGTTCAATACTTTTTGCACATTTTGCATTTTTGTTCAGTTTGGTCTATTTTGTTTAAATGGCTAATTCAAACATTTCATTCTTCGTCTGTCACTTGTGCACAATCTCCATCTTTCCTGCTATTCTTATATTTGTATTTCATTCTTATAAATGCAGTTTCTAACCTTTGCTCTACTTGGCTGTTCTACGTCTAACATATTTCTACAACAACACCAACTCAAGCCAAGCGGATCACTTCAGCGAGTCGCTCAGGCGATCCCGGGTCCATAAAACGAACCCGGTTTGCCGGCACTAGTGGACCCACCTGTCCTGGAGTTGAGGTTCCCGGTGGCCAGCAGGTATTCGAAGGGCCTGGTCAGGTCGGTGCCCAGGTTGAACATCTTCATCACCTTGTCGGCGGTCAGCTCTCCGTTCAGTCTGCTGCCTCGCTTGTCGAAGGCCAGCTTCACCGACTGCAGCCAGGCGCCCATCCGCTCCTGTGGAGAAGCTTCACGGCTCGAATCCACACCACCACCAGAGGCCACGCGCTGCTGTTCTGCCACTAAACTGTCATACGTTGGTGTTTTTGGTATCATTCAAAGAAGCCCCGCCTCCAGCTGGTGTTGGTCCCGCCCACTAGAACCTGTCTGCCATCACAACATGAAGCTTCTCTTCTCTTCCTGACCCCCCCGAGGCTGCATGGTCACTCGCGCTTCACGCCGTTTTTACTGTTCATGTGCATGCTGCTCAGCCAACATGGCCGCTCCTGCCAGCCGGGGGCCGACGTGGCGTTCGAGGGCCGCCGGACATCAGACTCCTGCTCTGGCTGATTTGGACGCGGGTATTCCGCAGCTACGCTGGCCGATTCATAAATAACAGACATGAGCTGACCAATCAGAGCGAGCGGGCTTTCCAGAGGCGGGGCAGTCTGAGCAGATCTGAACCTGTAAGTTAGCTCAATGTGGCCAGCAGAGCCTCAGATACTTCAACATGGACGTGAGTAAGGATGGTTCTTCTGCTGAGGTTCTGATCAGACCCGCACGCGAACATTCACAGCTTAAACCTGCTCCCCCGCGAGCGCGCTTACCTTCAGAAACATGAGGTAGAGCTGGCCAGGGGTGAGCACCTCCTGGAAGGTGATGCTGTCGGGGTTCTCCTCCATGCACTCCTGCTTGGCGAACGCGACCAGCTTCCGGGTCATCAGACACAGCAGGTAGAACTTCTCCACATCTGACTTCAGGTGGATGCAGATGCACTCGCTGAGAGAACAAAACCCATTTTACTGCGATGCAGAGAAAAGAAAAAACACCCAAAGGTGTTGATCTTGTACTTGAAAACACACCCCAGCAGGAAGTTGGCGCACTCCTCGTTGGTGTACCACTCGGGGAGGTTCATCTTCACCCGGAAACGCTGCCCGAGGTAATCCAGGACTTTGCTGCGGGTGATGCAGCCCTCCTCCATGACCGTGCGCAGCATCTCTGCGGCGGAGCGCTTGTAGAAGGAGTTGTCCTCCCGGCCTCTGATCAGCTCCTGGTAGATCTGGAAGTCGGTGAAGTCCACCAGGGCCTGACGGGAACCAGCGAGTTAAAAAGAGGGTACACTCACGAGGTCCCGCTTAAACGCCTGAAACACACAAACACCTTGAGGGCAAAGCCGAGTGGGAGGAAGAAGAGCTCTTTCTGGTAGATGAAGTTCAGCATCACCGTCCCGTTCTCCAGATAATGGAGGTTCATGTTGATGGCCGAGTGCTCCTCATTCACGCAGCGTATGGAGATACCTGCAGAAGCGAAAGGCCACCATTTTAAATGACTCAGAGCTTCAATCTGAATAATTCAAGCTAATTATGAAACAAGAAATGTCCCCGCCTTTACCATACTGAGTGTATCCTTGACCCCTGCTCTTCCACTTTGGTCTGGACATGGCGATCGGATAGTTCCTCCTGGGCATGATCAGCATGCGGATGACCTTCTCAATCCCATTCACGATGAAATAACCTCCCATTTCCTGGAAGAGTTTGGTCATCCCACCATGAGTAAACCCATGAGCCTTCCCTCGGCCCCTTCGCGTGGATGCTGCAGGTTACCTCTGCTTCCTCGTGGTGTTCCACCAGCTCTTTGGGGGACATGCCGCGCAGGTTGCACAGTTTGGATTTCACCATGATCGGCACCTGGCCCAAAGACTGTTTGATGATGCCTTTGGGGACCCCGTTGACCGACCAGCTGACGTCTGCCTGTCACAACACAAGGACCCATCGAATGAGCGCGGCCCGGCAGTCTGGTTGGAGAGCGAGCTCCACTCAGGTCACACTCACCACCATCTTGCCCTTGTAGGAGCATCTTCGTCCTCGACATTCCGCTGGAAACACCCTCATCTCCCGGCAGATGCTCCCCTTAGCAACCAGCGGGCCGTAGATGGTGGCTTCAACGAAGGCCAGTGTGATCCTCTCATTCTTGTAGGTGAACTCCAGCGGCGGGATCGCCTGGAGAACGCCAGTTAGAACGCCACGGTTAGAACGCCACAGTTAGAACGCCACGGTTAGAACGCCACGGTTAGAACGCCACGGTTAGAACGCGGGGAAGAGAGTCACCGCAGGAGGCCAATCACCAGCCACCGTTAGCTTTATCCCCAGCTACTGTTAGCTTCACCACCAGCCACCGTTAGCTTCATCACCAGTTACCATTAGCTTCATCACTATCCACCATTAGCTTCATCACCAGCTACCGTTACCTTCATCCCCAGCTACCGTTGGCTTCATCACTAGCAACTGTTAGCTTAACTGTTCACACTGGCAACTGATAAAGTGAACAATTTTATTTAATAATTCAGTATGATACATTTAAAATGCATCGTTAGCCACCTAAATATGAGCAACAGTTGACTTTAGCATTAGCAACTGTAACGTTAAACATTTCTACATTTAACAATTTCTTTATTATGATAAGTTTACCATTTTATAATGAACAATTTTCAACTTTATCATGAACATCTGTTCATTCTAGCGAAGAAGTGGGAGTTGTAGAATTGGTAGTACTAGTGATAACAGTAGTAATACCAGTAGTAGCAGGAGTCGTAGTAATAGTGCCCGGGTGGGCCTGGGCCCGCCCACTTTGAGCCAGGCCCACCCATTCAGCCAATCAGAAGAATATGTTTTCGGGATCAAAATGTTCATCCAGTTGTCAGTTTTAGCCGAGCTCACGTTCTCAGCCAATGAGCAGCTTCCATCATACGTGAGTGCCCCGCCCCCAGCATGGGACCCAATGAAATGAGTTAGTTTGCGCGCAGACGCTCCCACTCAGACTCAGGAAGAGAGAAACGTCTTCAGGACAGGTGAAGATGAGACACAGAGGTTCATGATGGCGCGACGGAGCAGCTCCTCTGATTGTTTTTGTGTTT
>CAAKHG010046154.1:15000-16520 GCA_901007715.1 Dactylopterus volitans
TACTGTAGAGAACCCTGATCTCGGCTATGAAACCAGGGGTGAACCCAAACCCGGAGAAAGTCTTCCAACAGTATCGCTGTTCAACCCAGTCGAAAGCCTTTTCTTGGTCTACTGAAATCAGACCTGTTTCAGTGCCCAAATCACTGGAAACAGCCAAAAAAAGGCACCAATTAAAATTACACTGTCACTTACAAGCCTGCTGGGCACGTCTGGTCTGGTCAGGATGGATGATGGAAGCCACAATGGACGCCATCACTCCTCTCAGTCTAGGAGCCAGAGCTTTGGACAAGATGACGCAGGCCTCCAGTTCTTCATTTGCTGCAGGTCTCCCTTCTTGGGCAGCAGGGTAGTGACGGCCCTCCTGCAGCTCAGAGGAAGCCCTCCGCTCTGGAGGCTGTCCGACAACACCTCAAGTAGGTCCTGTCCTATAATGGACCAAAAAGACTTAAAAAAAAAACTCGATAGGAAGGCCACCCAACTCTGGAGCTTTAGGGCTTTCTCAAACTCACCATGGCTGTGTGCAGCTCCTGCGGCATTGACACCGCTCCGAGTTTGCCTTTGAGTCGGCTTGAGGGAGACCTCCGAGGAAGCTGTTGTGCTCATCTGAATTATCTGACCATTCACCATCCACTTTTCTGCTCCAACCCAAAGAAAAATCTAAATGGGGCATCCACCTGAGCCACATTTAAAAACCCAGACCTGACCAGCGCCCCCATGCTGACACACCCGGCAGACTGGCTCTGCTGCCTTTGTGTGTTTGAGGGAGCCTAAACGCGTCTATCGAGAAGGACGGATTGTGCAACCGTTTCTCGCAGGCATTCCGGTGGACAGATAACGAGACGCTCAAACGGCCAAACGGCAGCTGGAGGTTCAGCAGAAGCAGCTGTTGGATAAGTGGTCGTGTTCGGGTGTTTAATCGCTCAACGCGTGACTCTGTTTAACATCGCCGGGACGCTCTACGTGACCGTGATATCTACTGTATGAGATCACTGAGCCCTGTGTCGTGTCATCGGGGCGCCGTGTCTGTGACTGTGTGATGTCACCGGGTCCCACTAGGACGTCTTTGAAGATGATGTCAGTGAGCGACGGCGCCCCCTGCATGGCCAGCTGGGTATTTTCTCTGCATATGGTCATAAGAAATTGTGTGTCTGAGATTTGGGTTTCTGTCCGGACGCTCCTGGGAGCCGTTTCAACAAAAGAACCGAAGAGGCTCGAGGGAAAGCTCCTTCACGCAGGTTGTGATTGGGTGGGAGATGATCAGCAGCCCTGCAGCCCTGGGATGAGCTCACACCTGCTCACACCTGCTCACACCTGCTCACACCTGCTGCTTCTTTCATCACCTGTCTCAGGCAAACATGGCGTCTCACCTGCAGCGCTGCCGCCGGCCTGGCTCCTCCCCCTCTTTCTACCCTGCACATCCAAGCAAACACGCCGCGCTTAGTGTGTTAGTGTGTGACACAGCGGACGGGAGTGTGTGTGTGTGTGCGTGTGTGTGTGTGTGTCTCACGGTGTTGGGCGTC
>CAAKHG010046155.1:0-13568 GCA_901007715.1 Dactylopterus volitans
ATCTTTAATGGCGTGAAAAATGAATTTGCTTTGCGTCGGATCGCAACAGTTTAGCGGCGGGGGCCCCGGGGGGGGTTTTTTTTTTTTTTTTTTTTTTTTTTTTTTGGGGGGGGGGGGGGGGTATTTTAGGGGCTGGGTTGGGGGGGTGTTGACCCGCCTGCCTCCATCACCTGCAGGCCAACAACACAGCAACTCTGACTGATGCTAAAATGCACAATGACATAGGGTAAATGTAATGATGCGCAACGACAACATTAAAAAAAAAGAAAAAAAAGAAAACAAACAAAAAAAACAACATAAACAAAAACAACAACAAAAGTGCTGGGATATCTTACCTTTAAACAAACACAGCCAGAAATACAAACACAGCCTGTTAACAGCTACTCGAAAAGTCAATGTCTAACCACTGCAGAGGTAGGATGTAAAAAAACAAAACAAAAAACAAAACAAACAAAAAAGAACAGGAACTGACAGAAGGCGACATTTTCGGTCTATTCAGCCCCCCCACCCCCACCCCCTCCCAAAAAAAGGGTAGAGTTCCAGAGAGGGGAATACTTGCATGTCACTTGTGTCACTCCTCGAATGTTAATGTGATTTTTTTTTTAGAGGGAGGTCCATCCAGTACCGCCGCGAAATCACGGAAAATGTCTTCTTTAAAGGGGTTCCTCTGGACGCGCGCAGGCGGGGGTGGGGGGGTAGTTCTGGGGTGTTTTTGGGGGGGAGAAATGAAAATTGGGAACCCCTGGTCTGGTCTGGACGGGTCAGTCGGGGACGCTGTCCTCCTCTTGTCCAAAAAAATTATATATAATTAAAAAAAAATCCTGGGAGCAAAAAAAAAACAAAACAAAACAGAAAAGAATAAATACAGTCATGGGGGGGGTGGAAGGTCACTGATTCCCTGCGCATGCGGAGAGTGTCCACGCAGGGAGGCAGTACGCGTATGGGTAATAGTAGGACGGCTGCAGGGAGAGCAGCGGCGGCCGCAGCACCTCTCCCGGGCTGTACTGTCTCTGGTCGTCCCGCACCAGGACCTTCACCGCCACCTTCTTGGCGGCCGGGGTCGACGCCATCAGATCGGCGGCCATCTGGCGGCGTTTCGTCTTGTACCTGCGGTTCTGGAACCAGATCTTCACCTGAGTCTCTGTGAGCTTCAAGGAGGCGGCCAGGTCGGCGCGCTCGGGCCCGGACAGGTACCGCTGGTGGTTGAAGCGGCGCTCCAGCTCGAAGACCTGCGCGTGGGAGAAGGCGGCCCGGGAGCGCTTCTTCCTCTGCTTGGGCTGGTCCAGGCTCTTGTCGTCCATGGTGGCGGAGTCTGGGACGAGGACACACACACACACACACACGCACGCACGCACATCTGTTGAGGGTTGAGCTGAGAGGAGCGCGTTCACTTCGCGTTAAGTGTGTGTCGTGACCGGTGGCTGAATGCTGCCGGCGGGGTCTCCAGCGAGCTCGGGCCCGAGCCGCAGCTGCGCCGAGAGGAAACGGCGCATAATTCGGTTGCCCCGCAGTCAAACTGCACCAATAAATAAATAAATAAATAAATCGGCGCCCATCTGCGTGGGACCAACGTAAAGTGGGCGCTCGGCTGCGTAAGAGCCGTGCGTAAAAACCGGGCGAACTCGTGCGTAAAAGTTCAAGGCGGGTTTTTTTTGTTTTTGTTTTTTAAGGCCTGATACCGGGAAAATGACGGGAATAAACGGCAATAGGAGCGTCAAACGTGCACACAAAACACCCGCTTCTGCTCGGTGTTCAACCGAATAAATGAGCGAGCCGCGCGTGTGCGGTCGCGCAGCGGGGCCGCGGCGCCGCGCACGTACCTGCGGCGTTGAGGGGCTCGCTGTCGCTCTTGGCGTTCTCGGCGGCCGCGGACTCGTGGTCCGTCTCCTCCTGCACGCTCTCGTCCGGCGCGTCCGACGCCGCGTCGCCGTCCTTCTCCTCCGACTTGCACGCCGGCGGGGTCTTGCGGTCGTTGTCGTCGCTGAGCCCCGAGTCCGAGTCGTAGCTCTTCGGCTCCGCCGGCTCGCGAGCCCCCGCGTCGCCCCTCCGCGGGCCGCCGGTCATCTCCCCGAATATTTTCCAGCAGGCGGTCTTGGAGAAACACACGTCCAGCTCCGGTAAGTGCCGGCCGTCGTCCTTCTTGTTCAGGATGGCCTGGATGGAGAAAGGCATCAGCGAGTTGCCACGCACGGCCATTTTTTTTTTGTTTTTTTTGTGTTTTTTTCAGAGGAGAAGAAGCGGGGGCTCGCTCGGTCTTCCCAGTTGCGCAATTAAGAAACCCGGATAAGTGCGGCAAAAAGGAGGAAAAAAAAAACACGGTCAATTCATCCACATTCCAGGCGACTCCCTCCGCGGCGCTCTCAGCGTTCCCCTCCTGCGACCGTCTGCGCTCGCATCCCCGCGGGAGAAGCCGTGGAAAGTCGCTCCTACATCCAGAGGCGCGATGCTGCTCCTCCGCATTGCTCTGCAGTCAGCCCGGCCGCGCGGCGCTCCACGGCCCTTTTCACCCACAGCCCCCTTCTTTTTTTTTTTTTCCTCCCCTCCTTTTTTTTTTCTTCCTTTAAACATCCACCCTCACCTGTGACTGACAGGCACCCCCGTCGCCCCCCCCCCTCCTTCCCCCTCGCCCGCCGTCCATTGGTCGAGAGAGGAGGGGAAACCGTTCCGGGATTGGCAACTGTAGGCGACGTCATGCCGCTTTCAGCTGGATGGGAGAGAGAAAGAAAGAAAGAAAAAGTTAAAAAAAAAAAAAAAAAAGTGAAGGGATGAAAGCGAAGTTTGCCCGGAGCGTTTCGCAAAGAGCCCGAAGTGAAACCGCACCAAATCGCCTGCTTTTATTTGCGTCAAAAAATCGCTTGTTGCTGATTTTCTTTTTTTGGTTTAATTGACCAAGATTGTTAATTAATCCTCGCATTAAAACGTAGCGCTTATTTTTTCTGGGCTTTTTTTTTGTTTTTTTTTTGCAGTCAGAAAAAAAAATTGATCTGCGTAAAAACGCGCCGTGCGAGGGCAGCCGTAACAGCACCACTTGACAGCAAAACGGGAGGCGCTCCCTTCTCCCATTTTCCTCCGCGGGGCCTGAACGCAGCATCGCGGACAGTCGATTGGCAGGATAAATCATCGTTTTAAACTTTTAACCCTTAATCATCCAAAATCTTCTGTGCGTAAAAAAAAGTCACACTATTTCTTCTTCTTCTTCTGCGGCCGCTTCACCGGCACGCTCGTCCTCGTCCACGTGCGCGCGCGCGCGGCCAAGGGTCACGTCTCCGTGGCGAACCGGCGTTGCGCGCCGCCAGGTACGGGCCTCGGATCGCGCGCAAAAGGGCTCGGACGACCTCGTTTCCTCGAACGTGGCGGCGCGTCCGGCATCGACGCGTCCGGCTCCCCTAAACAAAGTCTCTCGCCTAATCCGCCGTGACCTTTTAATCTGGGATATAATCCCAGAAACAACATGTGGAGGGATCTCGCCGGCGCAGCAGCAGCAGCAGCAGCGGCGGCGGCGGCGGCGGCGGCGGCAGCCTCGATCACCTCCACCTTCCTGTCGGATCGCCCTAAAAGTTAAAACGTAAAAATAAAAATAAAAAGTTTGTGCAGTTTAGGCTTAGGGTTAGTTAGGTGCGCGACCTCAGCGCCCCTTTTTTCGGCAGCGTGCAAAATAGTAATAATAATAATAAATTGCGTCCAAAATTGACGCAAAGCTCGTGAAGCATTTTATTCTGCAAAGTGCGCAAACGGCGACGTGGTTCTGCTCGCACAAACGGACGCGAGTGACGCGTCTGCACCTTCGACACCCTGCAGGATCACAAACGGACGTCAGATTATGCCGATTTAGCGATACGAATTAATCCGAGCGTCGCATCAATCATCTGCATCCACGTCCCCAGCCTGTTTACTCCAAGTGTGAAATGCTGATAACTTAGTAAATAATAACGAAATAGGCCTGATTGTTAATTCAGTAGTCAACAACAATCCCACCTTATTATTATTATTATTATAACCGTAATTATCATCATTTCCTCCACCGTGTTCTCTTGTTGCATCTTTGAAATTATTATTCTTTAAAAGCTTAGGCTCTTTATTTTTTTGAGTTCCAATAAAGAGAATCATTTCGTTTGCACTTGCTCTATTTGAATCCAGCGCAGCCCGCCGCTCTTCCACCTTCCACGGGGATGATTTTGGTTGGGTTTTTTTGTTTTTTGTTTTTTTTAAAGGAGCCCGCTGGAGGTGAGCGACCTCCGCGTGCAGCTTCCGGAGGGCCGCGGTGAACCCGCGTCACCCCTCGGAGGCCTCAGGTCGGCGGCCAGAAGGAACAAATTGGGACTAATAGAATCAATAAATTGTGCGTCTATTATCGCATCCTCGTAGTGGCCGTTTGACAGCTTGTGCCTCTGGATGGGTGCTTAGAGGAAGAGAGGGTGGTGGGGGGCGGGGGGGTCAACTCATAGATATATGACATATATTGCCTATAATCATCATTATAACCAATTCACTTTATTTTTTTTTTATTCCTTAAAATTTGATTTCAGAGTAAAATCGAATATGAACTGGTTGGTTTTGGGCTGATGTGTTTTCTTCTTCTTCTTCCCCTCATATCATATTATATGTATACACATATATAAACACGTATATATTTTCCTTCTCTGCGGGTCTGCGCAAATCTGGATTGGTGGGCCGTGCGGATGGGAGTGTGTGTTCTGCCGTGAGCGAGGAAAACACACACGCACATTTTCACACTTCCTCCCCCGCGATCTGACTCAAGCTGCTCAGACAACTCACATCATCATCATCACCCTCGTCTTTTTCTCCTTCTTCTTTTCTTGCAGGGCGCGACTATCACTTTCCACCCGCCTGCTCGGTGGGCTACTCCATATCTCCGCTGTTGTCTTTTGAGACAAAGGCTTCTTCTTTTTTCGCTCTGAGAAAAGAAAAAGAAAAAAAAGAGAGAGAGAGTGTGAGAGAGGAAAATAAATAAAAGCGTCTGCCAATCGTCCGGCGGAGCGCGTCGCCGGGAGCCAATCAGCGTGACGCGCCGCAGAGCCCCGCGCGGGTCACGCCGTGTTTTGGTAACCACACCGGGAGGAAGAGTAATAAGCAGTAAGTAGCTGTAAGTGGCAGGAAATGTAAACAGCAGCCTTCATTCACACAACTGCGGCGGCGGCGGCGGGACGGGACGGCAGCCGGCGGGGGACATTTCGAGTTTTTTTTTTTTTTTGGTTGTTTTTGGTGCGGCTTTATTTGCCGCGCACGCTGTCGTCGCGGGAGATGATGGAGAAGCGCAGGGGGGCGTAATTCAACACGGAGGGACGCGAGTGTTCATGGAGACCGGACGGAGTTATTATTATTATTATTATTGTCATTATCGCGGGGAAATGATGATGATAATAATAAATAAATAATAACAACAACAACAATAATAATAACAATAATAATAACAATAATAATAATGGTGGTTGCTGCACGTCACACGTAGCTGGTAAAACGAGGCAACACAGTAGAAGCTTATATATTTTTGATACAGTGTATATATACTGTATATAGCAGTGGAAGGGTGCATGTGGGTGTGGGCTGCTACTAATGCTCAATTTCATTTTCTAAATCAATCAGCTGATTTTGTTGCATCATTTTTATTTTTATTTTTGCTTTGTCCTAAAATTGCTCCACCAATTAAGAAAAGAAAAAAAAAAATAATTTCCCAGTGATGGACAGAGGAAAGCGGTGCGTCTGATCTGGTTTTGAATTTTTGTGTGTTTAAATAGTGCTTTAATTGATTATTAATCAAATTTTTTGGGGGATTAACTGCTTAAATCCACATGAAAAATAAAGTGGAGCTAAACTGTGCGCCGCTTTGCCGTTTGCAGACGGGAGGGCTCCCTCTGCTGGTGGGAAAGAGACACTGCTGATTCATTGGGGGGGGGCGCGGGCAGGAAAACGGGAATTATGGAAAGATGAGATGTTCATACATAATGGCCGTGCCGGGAAAAGGTACATTATGGCTTCTCTTTTTTTTCTCTGTCTATGATGACATTGCTTTAATATCCCCAGACTCTTTGTCTGCTTGCTCCCTGGTGTGTGTGTGTGTGTGTGTGTGTATATGAGGGCGAAATTCCCACCACCTTAAATGGCACATTTACGCTAACAGCCCGTTGCTGTGCAGTTAGCCCCCCCCCCCATCTTTTTTTCTCCCTGTCTCTTCTTATAACTTAAATCTGGACTTTTAAACAGAAATCTGGCCCGATGCAGCAATAGGCCAGTCGCCATGGTAACGTCTGTTTCCCCGTCCTGTCCGGGGTGTGTTTATGACAGGTCCTGGATTTTTCCCTTTTTTCTTCTTCTTCTTCTTGCATGTTGGTATGAAGAGGGGGGATAATACCCCCCCCTCCCACCCCCTTACACCCCCCCGCCCCACTTATGAGAGAATAGCTACCAAATTGTGTTCAGATGGGGCCGCTACACGAGGACGCCGCCAGGAGTCATTGGCAAAGAAACGCTCCCGAAAACGCTCCTCCAAAACCTCTCGCCGCACACCAGGTCCGCCACGGTCTCGCCCTCCTTCGGCCTTCGGCGCTGCACAGAGAGGGTGGGAAAGGCGCGGGAGCGAGGAGGGCGGGGAGGGTGAAGAGGAGCAGGAGAGGGACGGTGGCGCCACATTTAAGTGCACTTTTAGCTGCTCTACTTCTCCCTGGGGTGGTTTTACTCTGGTAAAAAAAGTACCAGGTACCACCTTTCTTTTGTAGCTGCCCTCCTGGGGGTTCCAAAAAAGGCCGACCAGGTACTGTGAGGTACCAAGAGGCGACGAGAAAACACTGCAAGCAGCCGATTGGTCAGCGAGAATCGCCACGGCGATGTTGCGCCATCAACGCGCGGCAAAAGCGTGGAATGCAGCGCCCGCCATTCTTAAACAATCACGCCATCGTAGCGGCTGCTCGTTTCCTCTTCTTCCCTCGTCCTTCTTCTTCCATTGTCTTCCTCCTTCTCCATCTTACTCCATCTTCCCCTTCTTCTTCCTTCTTTATCCTGCTTATTCTTCCTTCGTTTTCTTCTTCCTTCCTCTTCTTCTCGTTTCGCACTGCGTTTCCCTTGTGGCGCCGAAAAATGACGTCACAGCGGTCTCGTGCGGCATCACCGCGGCGACCAGTTACACTCTCTGAAACCAGGGGCAAGTAGAGTGCGGTCGAGCCGAGTAGAGCCGGTACCATGTAGTGGAAAAGCGCCACAAGTTACAACTGAGCAAAATTTTCTTCCTCTTGCCCCCCCGCCCAAAAAGAAAAAAAAAAGCTCCAGGCATGCAGCGGGGGCACTAAATGGAGGAGCCCTCAGGAGAAAGCAGCTGCCCCGGGTTCTCCTCCTGCGTCTCCTGGAAGATATTCAAAATATCCCAGAAACGGCTACTTTTCCTGGAGTCGCTGGAGCTCTTTGAGTGGGGGGGGTTGTGTGGGGGGCTGCACACTGTTACAGTCCAATTAATGTGTGTAGACGGCGCTGACGTGATTTATAGTTTATCTTCGGGCCGGCTGCACTCAGAAATGAGCTCTCATCCGTCTCCCGGCACGCAGCAGATAACGCGAGCAGCTCCAGCACGCCGAAAAAAAGGCCTCCCGGGGTCCGAGTGGTGGGCGGGGGGCGCGGTGGGGTGGGGGGGGGGTTTCTGGTCCACTCGCGTCCAAATAAAGGCGCCGTGGCTCAAATGGCGGAGGGACCCCACTTCCCCGCTGGCCTCGCGTCAAACGCGAGAAGCCACTTCAGGACGCAGCGGTTGACGAAGTTATGAAAACTTCAAGGGTCATTTAGGGGGAGTTCTTTCTTGACGCAGCCCGCCGTCGCCACGCCAAAAGCATTTCAGCCGACGTGCACGCACATTTGCGCCTGATCTAAAACGTAGTCCTCAAAAACGGGTCTTTAAAAGGTGATCTCATCTGATAAGGGACAGTCTGAAGTCAGTGTTACTGTTACGCACCAATCAGCCATAAGATTACGACCACTGCACGTTTACCACAGAGCATAATGCAATAGATTCTTCCGTCAAAGGGAGTTTTGTGTTGAATTTTCACTGAATCTGTTTGAGAGAGATGTTGGCGTAATCTACTGATTGTTACTGAAACCTTCGGTCATGCCAACTCATATGCATCAGGGTGACCAAAACATTAGGGACGCCTCTCAGTGTAGCCCACAACAGTTACAAGGCATCACAATAACAGTCATTTAAATATGTCAACAGCTATCCAAAACAGATTCAATTTAAAATAAATAAATAAAAATTTTTTTTTATTATTTCATTGCAGGGCTGTTGCATAAAATTCTAGGGTAAACATGCAGTGGTCACAATGTTGATGTTAAATATGACTTTGCTGTGCATCTTTGCTGATCACACCGAACCAAAAAAAAAAAAAAAAAAAAAGATATCTGAATGGTGAAACTGTCAAAACACGGCTTTTTTTTTTCTCCATTTACCATTTATGTCATTAATTTACCAGGATGCTGATAATAAATCTGCGATGAATTAATTTGAAAAAATTACTCTGGGTGATTTATCGGTTCTACTCGAGTACTGGAATAAACTTGTAACTAAATTTGCTCGGGTCTATTTTCAGCCCATTTGCACATTTAATTCTAGTGGCTGTGGGTGTCTCGTGCACAACAGTGAGCTCAACATGGTTGTTTGGATACAACTTGGTTAAGTTTGCTGACAATTTTTTTTTAAATTTTACCTGACTTGTCCTTTAAATGACCTAGTTTGACAGTCTTAAAGGGACAGTTCACCCCCCCAAAAAAAGGGGGTTAAAAAGCGTTGCAGCCAAATCCAATGCAACTGAAGTGAATGGTTCTTTAAATGTGAATAAAAACAACCGATTAAAAGCATGAAATGCCTCCGCGCTGCTGCTGGGGTGTCGTGCGAGTGCCCAATAACACCGACATCATGATTTACACCATGATTTTTAGCTTCAAATGTCGCTCATGTGTGATGACCCTCAAATGCTCGCCACTTAAGCTGTGAGTAGATAATGAATTTTCATTTTTATTTTTTTGGGGTGTCCCATCCCTTTAAGACGGTGGGGGACCACTGCTGACGGGGTAGGCGCATGGTTCGAGCGGAGGTTGCTGTGCAACCACCCTCTGCAATAAAATACTGATGTTGGGAATATTTGCACAAAAACTTGAACATGTTGAACTATTTTTTTAAGTCACTATTTGTGTCATTTTTGTGTGTTTGAACACTTAAACCTAAAGATCTGTCCTCCAGTTGTGTACATTGTGCGCCGTGTTGAGATGCAGTGCTAAAAATGTGGTTTTTGTATTATGTACGCGAGGAATCAAGTCTTACGAGCGTCGCACAGGATCGACGCCATCCACCGAGACCTCAATTTAGCCGCTCAACTATTTCAATTCTGCGAAAGTATTAAGAGAAGGACCAAGCCGCCATCACTGCCGCCGCCGCCACCGCCTGTCGCCGGCCATTTCGGCGACTCGCACATGAAACACTCCTGACGCTAAACACCTGTTAACTTTTATGTCTTTGCGAGAGGAGCGGCTGAATGGGAGGGCATTATATTCAGTGCCAGTCTGCCTGGCGAAATCCCCAGTGGAGGAAAGACCACTCCCAGAGCAGGAGAGAGAGAGAGAGCGAGAGAGAGAGCGAGCGTGAGCCTCCTTCGTCCGCCGCCGTTACCTCCATTCCAGTTGACAGCTGCGTGAAACCGCCATCTTTCCACAGCTCGCCGCTGGATAAACGGCGCGGCTTCCCGCCCGGCGGAGCTGCTGGCGTGGCCCAGAAAAAAGACGCCGAGCGCCGACCTGCAGCATCACGTCGTAAACGCGCTGTGGGCGCTGCGGTGACGCTGATGCACGGCAGCGAGGATCAGAGAGAGAGAGAAAGGGAGACGGAGAGAGAGAGAGAGACAGAGAGAGAGCAATCGCAAGCGTAAAATGTTCCACATTATCAAGTCAACCTCTCAAAAATAGTCATTCGTTGAAAAGGTCACATTTACATTTTTAATACACGGCAGCAAATTCATTACACCACATTTTGCAAAGTTCGCCAAGTTCAACCTCTCGGTCTCTAGCCCGTTAGCATGCTAATGTCGCTAACTGGAAGCGTAACGGGGAAGCCGATGGTTTGATGGTAAAAAAAAAACAAAAAAAACACAAACAATAAAACAGGTTTCGGGAAAGCTATTTTTGACAAGAAATGGAGGGAAAATCAGTGTTGCCGAAAACATTTTGCTTCTTTTAATTTGCAGAAAACTTAATTTCCTGTTCTATGACAACATGGCGGCTGTGAGAAAAAGAAAAGAAAAAAAAAAGGTCCACCACCGAGCCCGACGCCACTTTCACACAACTGTTCAAGCTACCCTAAGCGAAACCACGAGTGTCGACCTCATGGTGGCGCTGGAGAGGTCGAGATCAAGCACCAGATTTTTGAGGACTTATCTTCCATCTACAGATAAGAGATGATTTTGTAAAATACAGCAACAATCTATACTCTTACACACCATTTAAACACAAATTCTTTACTATAAAGTAGCATTTCTTTTTTTTGTACTGATGGTCATTGCTGTTATCTCTCGCTACGCTACCGCTACGGCGCGCTGCACCCCCGCGGGCCTCGCCAGTCTCCGCATCGGCTAATGCATTGGCGCAGCAGTTATGTTTCGACGGGGACAAGCAGGTGGAATAAATACGATTAACCCTTTTTTCTTTTAAATTAAATCGGGCCCGCGGGCCCGCCGGGACGTCATAAACACAACTGGACCGTGATTAACCTGATCAAGCAACTGGAGCCGACGCTCACTCGGGTCGGCTGCTGGCCACATTAGCGCTCTGAAAGTAATAAAGTGTAACGGGTATTAAGTATCTCCCACGTGGAAACTCGGGGACCTTCAACATTTTATTATGCTCATAATTATGAATTACAGATATTTTGGCTGAGGCTGCAGTCGGACTTGCGTTATAACGCAAAGCATCTGATAGAACATCATTGACCTGAATCTCTAAAATAGCTATGAAAAATGTGATATTATTTTTAGATACAAGTATAAAATTTACACACTACATAATTAAATTTTAAAAAAGCTGTAAAATATTTTTGGCTTTGCCCATTTTAAGCATTTTTGTTTCTGACCATCTCGTTTTGGCAAATTATGGCAACATTATCATCAACATTATCGTCATTATTATAGGCAAAATTCCTTCCAAATTCGACTGACTTCATTTAAAAACCTGGGGAAAATTCTATGAGTAATTCAACAGGAAACTGCCTGAACATCAGAAATGTTGAAAGATGTTTGGATTAAAATGGTGACAAAACTGCATTAATAATTAAATTACATAAAAGGTCAGACCGCTGACGCCGCGTCAGACTTTTTTGTGTTTAAAAGCTCGAGACTTTTGAGAAAAAATGTCCAGTAAAAGCTGGGGAAATAAAAGTAAAACCCTTATTAATTCTCCTTTAAAATCCATGGAAAAACACCATGTGGGAGGAGACCGCCCCGGCGTCTGCGGTTTAAATCGGCCCGTTTGGATTTTAATTTAATTTCTCCGATTTTTTTTTTCCTTCAAAAATCTCCTTCTTGACGAGGCCTCGGCTGAGCTGCGTTCGTTTCATAAAAAAATAAATAAATAAAATAAAATCGCCGTCTATAAACCAGCCTAATTTGCCTGAAATTGCAGATACTCTGCAGTCAAAAAAATAAAATAAAATTCAAAAATCATTTTGGACGACAATGCAAACGACCCGTCATAAAACGGCGGCTCGCTTGCTGAAAGGACGACTGTTTCTCCTGCCAGGCCGGGTGGCGAAATAAAAGCCGATTCAAACCTTTAACTTCGGGGCTGTTGGGCTAATATTTTAAGACTTTGGATTCCAGCATCAGGAAATACCTGAAAGTTACACCTTTAAGAAATTAAAAAAAAAAAAAAAAAAAAATTAGCAATCCGCAGGGATGGTTGGAAAACTTCATGCAGCTTTCTGAAACCTCTCCTCCGTCCTTTTTTTATTATTATTTTTTTAAATTTTGGCTCGCGTAAGTTCAGGTGCGGCGATTAGGGCGTCCTAACGTGTTAATGACGCAGGAATATTTCATTCCGAGTTTGTCGGTTTTTACTCCTGCGCTAGTTGGCGGGGACATCCTCCTCCTCCTCCTCCTCGCCGCCACTCCGGCCGTGATTGGTTAATATTCCCTGGCCTGTTTGCACATCGCGGACAGCACGTCCATTTAGAAAACAGGATATTAAGCTTGAGACATAATAGGGGGGTGAATTAACAGAAGCGTGTGTATTCCAACACTGGCGCGGGTTTATCTTTTCATAAACAGAGTCCAGCTTCTGAAAGCTGCAAAGTTTAAGGAAACAGAGGCAACACAGGTTGGATTCGCTTAAATAGTTGCACAGCTGGCGTCTCGGTGAAGTAAAAACATTCGAAAAACTGAAATTTCACTATCTCGTGGCGATAAAAAAACCGACTCTGCGACTCCCGAGCCCCGCCGTCCCGTTTGGAATAATATTTAGCTGTAAACTTATCTCGTTTAAGAATAACAGGCCGGTTTTCCTGTGTTCTCCCGCTGTTTTGACTACTTTTGTTGCGAGAGCGAGAGCAAGAGACGGCGATTGGCGAGCGGGGGATCCAGCGTGGAGTTTTATTTCGCCTGGAAGAAAACGAAAACATGAGCGCGACGCGGCTTCGGCGCTGGCGAGTTTGCCGGACGTGAAAGAGGCAGACTGAGACTTGAGTGAATCCAGTCAGTGATAAATAAAAACAGTTGATAAGTGAGATATAACAAAAACTACCTCACCAAAAAAAAAAAAAAAAGTATATAAAAACAAAGTATTTAATAAAAAGTAGGCACTAAAACGCCTCCTGTCATTCACGGAATGAATAATTCAGTGGTAAATCTCTCAGTGAAAGGCGGCCGCTTCACTGCGACTTCTATGTACAAGTTAGGTCCAATCAGATAACAGCTGGACGCGGAGCGCAGACGTGGTGTTTAACGGCCTCGGCGGACGCCGCCGCGCTTATCCGGCCCCGCCGCTGACTGACAGCCGATCTCAATGCGGCCTCTTCATCTGGGGGCTGCCCTCGGCTCCGCGTCAGGCCCGGCGACTGGCCTGGATCCGCCGAGCGCGGCGGGCATTACTACACAAACAAAAGGAAAGATGGGAGTCTGATCCAAACCATATGGGCGCGATCGCGGCGGACGCTCGTCCGAGGGACTCCTGCGCGGATCCTCGCGTTTGGACGCGGCGTGATGATGTCCAGAACTTTTATCTTTTTTTTTTTCTTTTTTTTTTTTTTTTACACGATGGACGGTGGATGAAGCGTCTCCGAGCTGTGACGCCGCGAGACTCTCTCACCTGTATGTGGAGAGCAGGGAGGGGAAAACAAAAAAAAACAAACAAACAAACAAAAAAAAAAATCTCTGCTGGTGCAAACCGGTCCGCCGCTGTCGGAGGTTTTAGCGTTTGGCTCTCTTGGAAGGGGGCTCCTCTGATTTCTGTCCTCCCCGCGTACGCACAGCAGGGGGGCTGGCCTCCCGTTTGCGGCCCCCCTTTGCCGCCGCCGCCGCCGTCTCCCTCCG
>CAAKHG010046164.1:0-11710 GCA_901007715.1 Dactylopterus volitans
AATACCGCTTAATTAGACAGTGGCACTGTCTAATTCATTATTTTTTTCGGCGCGATTGTGTCTATTTTAGGGAGGCGTTTGACATTTCAAGTATCGAGTTGGAAGAGTTTGATTTTTTTTTTTTTTTTTTTGGCGGGATTTGATGTGATAAAAAGAAATGGGTGCAAATCAGGAGCAGGACTGTGCTGATAAAAGGAGAAGAAAAAAAACGCGGTGCGTCATCAAGCACTTTTATGAATCATCTATTTGCCATTAAGATCCTTGAAGGGGAGTATCTAGCAGTGGTGAGGAACCCTTGAAAAAGGTATTGAATCAGGCTTGTGTCAATGTGACCTCCACACACCAGCAGCGGGGCACCATGGGTAAAATTTGTTGTTTTGGACTTTCCCATGACGCACACGTGGACGCGAACCGCGGCAACCAAACTTGGCTGACGTCATTCTCTTGAACCCTGAATGCAGAAATTGCGGCGCGCTTTCGCAGCACATTAAAGGTGCCATGCGTAATACTGCGAACAAGCTAGCGCTCCCCCATCCTGCGTCGCTATACTGCGCTGAACCTGAAGAGGCAGTAGCGAGTCTCTGCGGCGTGAAGGAGCAGCGGACACTCAACTCCGACACCGTTTCACTGTGTTTCTGTTCATATGCTGCTTCCCCCCCGTTGTTTTGGAGGCAGGGATATTGTGATTTCAGTGCTACGTATGGCCCCTTTAACCACCAATTAACTGCTATTAAATAAAGGATCCTGATTGACAGCAGCTCAAGTCACGGAGACGTTTACAAACATCTGTTTAGGAGCCGTACAGCGGATAGTGGCTAGAATATGGAACAGCAGACCGAAGTTTGGTTTGTGAATTGACGATTGAGGCGCGACTTGGACGCCGCATCTCCATTTCCAGAATAACTTTGCCGGACTGGAACTGGACGGGAGGATGGCTCCGTGTTTTGTCCCGGTCTTTGTACGCGCTTCATCTGGAGCGCAGCACAGTTTCGCGGCCGCCGCCGGCGACCCCTGGGGGAAAAAGTTCTTCGCCTGGCGTCACGTGGAACTTCTCATTTCGCTAGGGCAACGCGGCTGCTTTATTTTTTTATTTTTTTTGTTTTTCCAGGAAGCGCAGTCAGCATTTTTTTTTTTTTTTTAGGATATCAGCATGTGATGGAAGTCTGAGGGGGACCACGTGAGGGGAGGCAGGAAAGAGCAAAGGAGGAGAGAAGCTGAGAGAAGAAGACACCGGAGGAAAGAGTGGAGGGAGGTGCTGGGAGACGCGAGAGCTCGCCGACTGCATAATGACTCTCTTCATGGAGGAAAATCAGCTGCTGCACCTCGGCGCAGTCGGCCTCTCTCGCATCATTACATATTGGCAGGCGCCGAACCCCCGACTCCCCCACCCAGTCCTGTTAATTAACCTCTTTAATTTGGCTCCAGTTGTTACTGTAAGCCTGTCAATGCAGTCAATCAATGCGCGCATAATTACAGCAAAACAGATCGCGAGCCCAAAAGCAGGCGGGTTCACTTCGGGCACCTTGATTGCGGATCGCAGCTCCGCTCGCACTCGCAAGATTAATATTCATAACTGCCGGGGCGTCGTCCCGGAGCGCCGCGCTTCCTCGAGGAGTTGATAAACATTGAGCTGGGGGAGAGACGGGAGGCGGCCGGGGTTAATTGCTCCAAAACAAAAGGTCAAATCAATTATCGACGTACGGAGAGCGCGCGCGGAGGGCGGCGAGCAGAGGTCGCGGCGGCGCCGAGCGGGGGGGATGCGCGGTCTTCCGGCCGCCCGCCGGAGATCAGATGCGGGAGGGGGCTTTGCTACTTTAACCTTTTAACCTTTCTGAGTGATTCACATCGCAAAGCGAGCGGCGTGTGCTCCGCATTGCGTTTTATTCACCTCTTTTCCCATTTTTACATTTTATTCAATTGCTTTTTTTTTTCTCCTGATTTATGTGCTATTGTATATTTTTTAATGTAAGTGACACTCGCGATGTGGTTGCAGATTGATGTGAAAATGAAGCCAAAACTAAATAAATTTGAAATAAAATGAGGGGGAAAAAAAGATAAGCTCAAAGATTTCAGAATTTTCAGAATCAGAATAATTTATTGATCCCCAGGGGAACATTACTTTTGGTGCAGATGCTCCAAGCAAGAGTATTAGCATAAAGATAAGTAAGAGAGGTGTTAAAAACATCAAAAAACAAAGTTCTGAATAGGAAACAACATTATAAATAAATAGATACAGACACATTATGTAAAAAGTATAGACAACATGCATAAAATGTATTAAAATAAGTCTAACGTGAGCATTTAAGCATTTAAATGAAGAGAGCTAGAGGTCAAACTGAATTTGAAAGCGCTCATTCGTCTAATGGTGCGAGTCATTAATTACGCAGCCAATCACGTGCCTCCCCTCTGTCCCTCGGATGGGCGCCTCACGGCCGAGACGTCCACAAGTACTTTGTCAAAGACGACATATGGATTTCCTGTTTTCCTCTCCGAGGCGTTTCGCCCACTCGTCCCAAAGGCTTCATCAGCGCCGCCGTTCATCTGCAGGAATGATGGAATCTCCTGGGCGAGTGGTAATGAGAGTCTCTCCACTCAGAGAATCATGGTCTAATTTGTTCCCTTCCATTTCAGGGTTTCCCTCCGGGGATATCTCAGTGGAGGGAGGAGGAGGAGGAAGAGCTCCACCGCCGCTGCTGCCACCACCGGCATGGCTGCCGCCGCCGCCGCCGCCGCCTCAGACGTGCGCTCAATCTGCAGCCCCAACCTGAACTCTGCCGCTTGCGTTTAGGTCCAAGTGTGAGGTCAGCTGTCTTTTTAAAGGGCGGATGGTTCGGCACATGAGGGAAGTTTGTCCCGACGCTTCCCGACATGACGCATCTCTAACATTATTAGGCCTTCCCAACACACGGTGAACGGGGGGCTGTGTACATCCAACCATCCAACCATCCATCTGCTTCGTCATCCATCCATCCATCCATCCATCCATCCATCCATCCATCCATCCATCCATCCATCATCCAACCAGTATCTAGCCATTCCCATCATAGAATTTTTAGATATGCAAATGCCATCCTCAAAACCACACACACACACACACACACACAGACACACACACACACACACATACACACTCATGCAAACACAGATTCTTTCAAGTTTGACCTTCACAAAGTGAAGTTTGCTTTTATTCCATAACAGATCAGTATGAGCCACCACGCCCAACATGTCACTTTCTTCAGCGATATAAACTTCTCTCTGTCTCCCACACGGTCCCTCTCTGTCCCTCTCTGCTCTCTCTCTCTCTCTCTGTCTCTCTCTCTCAAGGCAGATGGCTCCACCCACCTCGAGCCAGGCTCTGTTCAAGGTTTCTGCCCATTAATGGGGAGTTTTTACTCGCTGTCATCGCCAAGTGCTCATGGGGGAATTGTCGGGTCCCTGTAAATTAAAGAGTTCGATCTTGACCTGCTCTGCTCGGAAAGTGTCATGAGATAACTACTGTTGTGATTTGGCGCGCGATATAAATAAAGCTGACTCGACTTGACCATCGGAACTACGAGAAGCAATCTGTTATGCGCTGTTTTTCCCCATATTAGCCCGGCCATAATTATCTTGACTGCGAGAGAAGATGCAAAGTGAGACAAATTCCAGCTGAAAACAAGCGATATCATTCCGGAGAAAGCGCCTTAAAACGTGAGGAAGTGATTACGTGGCTATAAAAGCATAATGAGATTGTGAAGAAAAAGACTGTGTGTGCGTGTGTTTGTGTGTCTTCTGGAGTTAAATCATAGCAGGTCACAAAATAACACAAAAGGTGCTTAAGGCAACTTTCCCCAAACATCAGGAAGGTTAAAGATGAGTCAGCCGGCGCCTGCGTTGCCTCACAATCAGCTTTGTCTGCAATCATAACACAGCTGCGCCTCTCCTGAAGGTGACTGTTTTGTGATGTTTGTGGAGATTTATTCTACCGCTAAAAACCTTGAGCCGCCGGTTATATCCCGCCCATAATCGGAGGCAATGAGCACGACGCCGGAATGCGCTGATGAAAATTTTCCCTCTTACGCTGTCAAGCCTCTCCCCGGCGATTTGATCCGCGAGCGCTCTCCTTCGAGGACATGGCGGCGGAGCATCCGTCAGCGCCACGAGCGGATCTTTGATCCGACTCAGCCGAGATGGAGGAGAAGAGGAATGAAAACTAATGCAGCACTTAGGACATCAAAGGAAAGTGGAGTCTTTAAAATGCTAAAGGTGTGCGCAGCGAGCCCTCGCTCGACTCTCACGCTGGCCTGACGTTTCTATCTGCGCGGCTGAAAGGGGCGTTTCCGGACAGTAACGTTATCCGCTAAAAAAACCCAAAAAAAAACGTTTGTGTAATCCATAGAGATGTAGCGGGTACTGATCAATAATCACCCGAAGACATTTCAGCCTTGGGAAATGACATTCTTTGTTGACTGGATGGAGAGACAAATCCAAACAGCTTATCTCCAGTTGCAGGAGAAGTCATTTTTGGATTCAGCGCGCAGCTGAATTCAGACAATTTCAATTAACGTTTTCTTCCGGGTGTCCCGAGAACGGTTCTCTAACAGATTAAAGCCCCTCGGGTGGACTCGGCCCGAGTGTCTGGACTAATGATACGTGTAACCGGAGTGAAAGCGGTGATATTCAGGTGGCGCTGGGTGTTTGACACCTGTGCACGAGTGCGAGTTATGTGCTGCTGGACTGAGACCGCTGTTTGCTCCCAAATGCATGGCGGGCTGGAACCTGGCTGGGACCTGGCTGGGACCTGGCTGGCAAGTGAATGCAAACTGGCTGAAGATTTGCTGAAAGCTGGCTGACAGACTGACACGGAACCTGGCTGAAGACTGGCTGGGAACTGCCTCGAACCTGGCTGGAACTTGGCTGGAAGCTGGCCAGAACCTGGGTGGGAAACTGGGTGGAACGTAGCCGGAATTAGGACGACAGCTGAGTGGAGCCTGGCTGGTTGCGGCAGTCGAGGGGGCCTCCTACTGCAAACGTCCCCTTCAGGCTGGAGGACATGTTTACACTGATTCTGTACAGGCAGGCTGAAGTATTTGGATGCAATAATTTAGAACCGTTTGTGTTCTAGTATCCGAGCTGAGGTGCCACATGTGCCAGTGACCTTCTTCATAACAGTAGTTGAGCTGTTAATTTCGGGTCGTCTGCTTCTCAGCCTCCACGCACCCATCATTCCACTGAATGGGCATCTACTGGATTTCGGAATGTATGTTCCCGCTAATGTGACGATATGAAAGTGACGACTGTGCTACATGGAATATCCGCGCCTTGTGTGCGGTGCAGTGAGGCACCGGCAGATCAGCATTAGAACAGTTTGTAATCCTATTTGGCTGTTTACAATCCTCCTCAACGCAGATAGGAAAATGGCCTGTGGTTTATTTAATCGCAATTTAATTTATGTCTTTCAAAGATAGAGTCGTCTCGCTGGCAGCTGCAGATATGCCTCCCGAGGTGCGGGAATCACGACTCCTCAGGTTTGCGCGAACGGATTCTTATTCACCGCTCGCCGCAGCTGAAAAGGATTTCAGTACCGCGGGACTAACGTCTTAATTATTTACTGCAACACAAATCGCAAAGATAAAGAAGAGAGAGGGTGAGAAATGAAGATAGGGAATGTGGGGGTGGTGGGGGTGGTGGGTTAGGGGCGAAAGTGGAAGGGGGGGGGGGTCATTCAGAGGCCGCGAGGCTGCAGAGCCGATCGACCAATCATCATTCAAAATGTTCCAACATTCAATCTCACGGCCGCCGCTCTTTAATTTTGCCGCAGTGTAATTTCCCAAGCAGCCCGCTCTTTTCATGCTTATTATGGCGGCGCTAACGCGAGATGGCTGCGGCTAATTGAAAGTTCAGGGACGTCACTGCCGGGGCCACATGTCAGCGGTGGAGACGGGGGAAGGCTGCGGATAACCCTGAGCCGTCATGCGCCTCATCTGCATAATTCCAGGGTTATGTTGGGGGGGGGGAAGGGGGGGCGGACCCCGACTCCGCACTTTACACGCCAATTAAAACAATATCTGTTTCTCGCGCAAATCAAACGCTCACTTGACGTTGCGTTGCCGGGAGACCGCCGTGCGCGCACTTGAACCTGCGGCTTTCATCCGCTGCGGAGGCGCCTGACTCTCCACTGACCTCGGAATTTCATTGTTCTGATTTAGCCGCGCGCCTCCTCTCGTTTTTCCTCATTTTTTTTTTTGCACGTTGGTGTGGGTTTCAGCTGCAGGCGCGAGCCGATGCATCTCAGCTGTTCCGTGCGGCTCTCGGCCTCGTTTGCGTGGCGACGCCCTCCGTAGCCAATAGGGAGGCAGGCCGCAGAGCATCATCAAGATGGGGACCAACCACATGCTTGTTACTAGTGTGTCCATGAGGACCTTCATGACAGGTGAAGGAAAGATTCTGCAAAAAGGAAGATAAGAACTACTTTATCAGACATACGTATATACACCCGGCCAAAACTCTGGCACCGGGGCCACGGCGGGCTGCATCGCAGGACTCGTGACGCTCATGGGTCGATAACCAGACCTCTACGGGAGGCGATCAGTAATGCTGCGGCTGATTGGACGGATAAAAACTGCCGCCCCAATTAAAAAAAGATGGATTTAGGTAAAAGTCATTCCGATTTAAACATGTAAATGCATTCAAATATGAATTATTACGAGCCTCTGTCTTTTTTTGTCGATCGTCAGCACTAGTTTTGCACTAATGAAAGCTCTTCCCTGCCCGGTGACAGCGGGAGCGCTTCAAGTCGTTACCTTTTCAATGTCACCTGACTGACACGTAAAGTTGCTTTAAAAACCAAGTCAACATTTTTAATTTTTTTTTTTTTTCCTCACGCATGCAAACAGCCTGCTATAATTAAAAAGTACCAAATTCATGTCGTTCCACGTCATGTGTTTCGCGTTCAAATTAAATTGCCCGGTGTGCTTGTTTCATTTAAGTCAGAATGCCCCCCCCCCCACCTCCGAGAGAGAAGCGCTGCCCTCCTCACCGCTGACCGCCGGGATGCTGCACTGCACTTGTCCCCCCCGGCTGACATTTACGCTCCGCGAGAGAGCGAAACCACCCACCCGGTGAACCTTTAACCTTCTCAACCCCTCCCTCCTCCTCTCTCACCTCCGTGGGAGCAATGTCAGCCGCTCGCGAGGCACCGAAACAATAATTTCGTGACATTTACTGCGAAAAAAATTTCATGGTCCTCCGGAGGATGAGATTTTGATGACTATTTCACTTCTTTTTTTTTTTTTTCTTTTTTTTGCATCGCCCCTAATGAGCATGCGATAAAGATGAAAAATCCTGGCTCAAAATAATATTTCGGCATGGAGAGGAATACAAATTCAAATAAAAACTGCCTCTTAAAGATTGAGCATTCCCAAATAAACGGGGAGGTGGGTGGGTGGGTGGCTGGAGGACGGGGTGCGCGAGGGGGCGGGGCAACAGCACCGTGAATGATTTGATCTTCAGATTGAAGTGAATGAGGAAGGTTTGGCTAAAGATTTGCTGTCATGTTAACAGAGTGCACATCTAACAAACATAGTTAGCTGCATGTGGAGCATCTGGCCCATCAAGGCAAATGTAATCACCGAGCTCGTGGGGCATATTGAAGTCTTCAGTTCTTCTACATGAGTCATTAATTGCGATGATGCGCGCACACACATATAAGTACATATATTCTGTCTCTCCTGCATGACCACGTATTTCATGCCAGCATATGGCGGCTCCGGCACGTGTTCCCCCCATCTGTGCAGACTGAGAGCATCTGCTGATGATGCTCGAGGACCCTTCCTCGACTGGATTCTAAAAAGGCCTCGGCTCCGCGAGACCGACGGCACACTTCCGCCGGCTCCGAGCTCCTCCCACGCTCCGGATTCGAAGCGCGCTGCCCTCAAAAAGTCTCGCTGTCAAGCTCATTTGAGGTTTATTGTTTATTGGAACACAGGTTGTCTCAGTGTCAGCTGGATTACCGAGGACATCCTTCTCCACATGGTTGCCTACAAGTGACTTGCAGCTATTCCCAGGACGCTCTGGGTTGGTAATGTCGTCCTCGCTGATGATGATGATGTTTTGGGTCAGTTGTGTCCACTACGGCTCCACGGGGAGGTCGTTAGGAGATATTCCACGCCCGGATGCTCTCAGCTGGCTTGTTTTTTTTTTTTTTTATAGGCCAGTGCTTCTACTAGGAGCTCCAGCAGAATGTCTGAGCTCTTCACCCTCCTTGAGGGTAATTTTTCTATTTTTCTATGTTTTTTTTTTCTAAAAGTGAACTAACGTGATTAATGTTTTGCCTGCTCAGTCCAGAATGTTCTCACTCACGGTTCCAAGATGGTGGAGGGAGCTTCCAAGAGTTTCATTCCTCATCTTCTAGAATCTCCTAAAGGCTCATGGAATGTTTTCCTCTTTTGGATAATGGCCTTCTTTTGTTCTCTCATCCATGTTGGGTGGTCCTCTCTGGCTGAGTCATATGTATTTGCTTATTTTAAATATCCAAGGTCATTATTGGGAAGCTGTCTTCTTATCTGTTATTCATCGGGGCCAGAACCGAGTGTCCACTGACCAGCTCTGACTTCAGGTTACTCGCGCTTCTACTCAGCTTGGCAGATCTGCTTTTAATTTTTATGACCCAGCCACGTGGAACTGTCCTCCACCAACCCAATCAGAGAGCAGCTAACATCCATATCTGTCAATAATTCATGAAGTGAATTCCACTGAATGTATTAACAGTGGGGAAATGTCATCATTCCATCTAATGAGACGTTTGTCTGAGGTGTTGTCGTCTTCAGTGTGTGACTTATGGCCAAGGTAGTGCTTTGAGATGACCTTTGACCTCCAAAGTTATGAATTCAATCAGTCCGTCATTCATCTTTGAGCCTGAATTGACATTTGTGTGAAACTGTAAGAAAATCACCTGGGACATATTCCTGAAATCACAAGAGCCGCATTTAAGATACAAAATGCCATGATTTCACATGATTTTGTCCTTGCAAGACATTTGTGTGGAGGATTGTCATCATCTGCGTGTAGCGTTGAGAGCTACGGCCAGAAACCTTTTATGAGGTGCTCCGACAGTGATCTTTGACCTCCCAAACCTAACCAGTTCATCCTTGAATTTGGGTGACACTTGCACCAAATTTTAAGACGTTCCTGAGCTATCATGATCGCAGGAACGAGACCTGCAAACGGGCGCAAAAAAGCAGCTTCGAAACCGGACAGGATCCGGAAGGCGTCTCTCCGTCGCGCCTGAGGCCAGAGCTGCGACGAGCAGCCTCATCACGAAAGCGCCGCTGACGTCATGGAGGAGGGAAACAAAAAGAGGGAATCTGAGTGAAATCAAGCAGAAAGGGAGCCGGCGGGGGCACCCAGACGGAGGGCCGGGGAAGGGAGGATTAAACGCAACAATGTCGCTGCTGATGAAACACCCGTCAGGACTCTGAATGTCTGTGAAGTCGGAGTCCTCAATCTTTAGACCTTATTAAAAACTTTGGAGGCTACGTTTAAAGCTTTGTTAGAGCCCACAAAAGAAACTGGGTTGTTGAACGGGGAATTTAGTTGGAGCTTTTTTTTCCCCCAGAATTAGTTCGTTAGTTGTTTTTTTTCTTTTTTTAAATTGGTGTAAATAGCTGACACACACTCCAGCATAGCAAGCAGCAGTGATGCGCCTCAAATGCCAAGTTGCCACCTGCCATGAAATGAACAGAAGAAGAAGAGGCTTATTCCATCTGTAAATTGGTTATCTTGTTATCACACTTTACCTTGTATTTTATTTCAGGTTTGCAGGCCTGTTTCTTTTCTTACTGGACATGATTATACCTGGAAGTCAGCCCTCAATGATTCTCCACTTTTAAATGAAGGTTTTATGTATATTTATACACTACAGGCCTCCCAATGCAGAGAACCTTGAGTGTGGCGCTCTACGTCGGAATGAGCGAGTGTAAATGCACTTTATCTCCCAGCGTACCCGAGACCCGATCCCACCTGTTCTAAAAGATAACATTCACGCCTGGTTTGCGTGTGTGTGCGTGTGTGTGTGTATGTGTGTGAGAGAGAGAGAAAGAGAGAGACCCATTCACTCCTCCCCACTTTCTATGTAGAGGCTGATAGATGAGCTCATTACACCAATTTAAAATTAAAAAAAAAAAAATCTCAAAACAAAAACGATTTTCTTTGTACCATCAACGCTGTCGTCTCCCACGCCCCCAAAAAATAAATACAATATGTAAAATTGCATAATATAATAAGTGGTGTCAAAATTGATGCGTAATTTCTGCGTTTACGTGTCACCTTTTTTTCCAGCGTCTTAAAAACGTTCACACAATTAATGCCGCTGCCAAAGAAAATCATTAGAAGATGGAGGACGCAGCTGCGTTTAATTTACTTCCCCGCGGTGGTGACCTATAACGACCAGCCAAGAAAAAAAAAAAAGAAAAGAAAAGCTACGACGACGTGTTCCACAGCAAACTGCTCCGGCTGAGGATGAATACGTTTTAGGAGGAAAGTTTAACTTTAAAAAGTTGCCCGGCGGATCTTTGGGGGAAACTAAAGTGACCTGCACGGTTTGCAAAGCGGAAATTAACCACCACAGAAGAAGTCATTTGACGGTGGCCAAGTGATTTTGACCAATCACCTCGAAGCAAAACTCCCGACCAAAATCTTTATGACAGGCGCCGTCACAAGAGCGCGGTACTCAGGGGGCCAATAACCAAACCCTGGAAGTGAGGAGATCGGTAACGGCTAAGAAAACGCCGCCGAGTGAACATATAGAATAACAGACTGAGAGAAAGAAATTCAATTGAAACATCTAAATACATCTGAATATCCACTATTACAAGCTTTAGTCTGAAAAAGAAAAAAGTGATTAACAACAATTAATCACTTTAATTTTTAATTAATTTTTAATTTTACTTTTAAATTGATCATCAGCACTAAAAATAAAATAAAATAAAATAAAATAAAATAAAATAAAATAAAATAAAATAAAATAAAATAAAATAATATAATACATCAACCACAATAGATTCTGGCAAATATTTTTATTCAAATTGTCTATATATATTGAATTTATCTAAATCCATAGATTCCTGCTCTTGAAACTGCTGCGTCAGTGTTAAACATGATTTATTTTCACAACCACAGTTCATGACGACGATTTTAATGCCACTGAAAAGCTTATTGATACACACAGCACCGCTCTGAGGGACATCTTATATTTTGTTAGCTTCAGCTGGCCCTGCTCTCCGCTCCGGGCTTCGAACGGGGGCTGAAGCTTGGCCCGGCCCGGCCCGCGTTGGCCCGCCTGCTCTGAGTGTGGCATCCGATTCTGCCCAGACCAGCGGATCTTTGGCGGGTGAAACACTCTCACTTGCGGAACAAGCTGCTCCCGAATGAGCCAAGGCTGAAAACACTGTTAAAATCCAGCCCGGGAAAGGCAGTTTGTAGTGGACTCTCAAGGAGATTGTAGGTGTGTGTGTGCACGCGCGTGTGTGTAAGAGAGTGCTTCACCTCAACACTCTAAAATCCTCCAGAGACAAACATACACACTAACCACTGAATCACCTCTACCCCTTCAGCAGATGAAACACACACACACACACACACACACACACACAAACACAGAGTAAAAGCCATTTACCTCTGGGTCAGTGGCAGGTGAAGGTGGCTGAGTGGTGGCCCGCCTGCGCTTGGACGG
>CAAKHG010046169.1:0-12650 GCA_901007715.1 Dactylopterus volitans
AAAAAAAAAAAAAAAAAAAAAAAAAAAGAGGCTTCTGGACTGGGTCAGTGCTGCTGAGGGAGCAATAAGACCCCAGTGTCATGGTATGTTCAAGCAAGATGACTCTTCACGCTTGGCTCAAAGCTGGAGTTGAAACTCAAATACTGTATTTCACTGTGTTAATTATCTGAGTTTGTTTCTCTAAAAAAAAAAAAAAAATCGAAACTCTATTGCCTGAATGTGCAAATACGAACTTTCTATCGATATAACACAGCAGTGCACCGGCTCTCACCCTGAGGCATATGAACATGTTTTGTTTTTTGTTTTTTTTTACCCACCTAACGGCTAGCAGAACCAGCTAGCCGGCTAATGAGCAGCTGTGGTGTTTGGGCAGGAGTACACAAGTGCGTCAGGGATGTTCTGACGAGAGCAGTTACCTGCTGGGGCTGAAAGCAAAGTCTGATAACGGTGCAAACCATGTAATCCAAACAGTGAGGCCGAGGGAGGGTGGGGTAGGGGGGGGGAGTACAGACGTGATCGTTTTGCTGCCGCTAATTCATAATCCAGGGTTTTGGCACTGCGAGTGACCCAGTTCACATCACGCACAAATACAAGGTTTAGTGAAACTTCAGGAGGTTAAGCCACTTAAATGTTGAAACTGCATGAACATTATCAAAAATCACTTCAACCAAAAGCCTTAAGATCAAGAAAAGTCAGTATTTTTTTTTTAAATATTTGATATGCGCTGTACCAAAAGGCTCTGGTCTTCCCGTAATGAGGTATTGAATTCCTTCCTCCCGGCGCCGTCGCAGCGGTCTGGACTCATCCGGCTTTATCAGAGCCGACGCAGCAGTCTGTACTGCGGGTCTGTGAGCCCGCCCGCCAGCTCCCGGCTGTAAAACTTAACTTTGTCTGGCGTTTCGGACATCTGTCTCAATTCCCGCGCACGCCTCGTCTCTATCAATTCCTTCCACCCTTTCTCAAACTAATTACTCCTCCCTCACGCTCTCTCCCTCGCCGCCTTCCGCCATGTATCGGCTCTCAGATGTCCCTGCTGGCTTCAGCGGCTCGCGCGCTTGCTTTCCCTCCACTGTATCTCCACGCAGCTCAGGGAATTGGCACTGGCTTCATATGAAGCTTCAAATAGGGAAGAAAAAAACAAAAACAAAAAAAACCTGGAAAATATTTCATTTGGCAACAGTATAAAAAAAAAAAAAAAAAACCCTAACGGCCCAAACTTACCTGAAAGCCTCCCTGTGTGAACGAGATCTGTTTTGTAATGACAGACTCTTCCACTTTAAATGAAGACGACTTGAGCCTGTCCTCTGCTTTGGTCGCGGGCGCAGGCACATGAATTAGTGCGTCGATGAGAGGACGGGACACATCGCCGAGATACATGAAGGCCAGCCTGTCTGTTCCATTACCAGGGCGGTGATTTGACTTCCTAATGAGGCTCCAAAGTCACCATCGTTCATTTTGATCTGACTCGGGAGGGCAAAGTGAAAGATGTATCCTTAAAAACGGCGGAGCCGCACCTACAAAGCCGAGGCAAAGAAAGAAGAGAAAGCAAACTTTTACGGCCCGGAAGGCAGTGACCGTAACGCAAACTCCCGTCTAGCAAGTCACACGCTTCCGAGTGGCGGGAAGCTTGAGAGAAATTCCAATTTGTGAGATGTGCATTCACAGAAATGGCCAGTCTTCTCACCGATGATCTCACTCGCTAATGAAGGTCGTTCAGACGTCGAGGCATCGGTATCAACTAGAGACCGTGTCATAACCAGTTAACACCTCCCTGTAGTTACTTCGAACGTGTGTCAACATCACTGCCATCGGAACCTCTCCTTCCTAATGGATCGTTATCGTTACAGTATGGCTGGCGCGCATTAATAATCATGTGATTCCATTTAGCCGAGCTTCCGAGCGTCTCTCCGCCCCGCGGCGGCCATGAGATGTTATGCGGACATCAGCAAATGGGAACCGAGACAGTTGGACCTGAGCGTCTCCGCGGGGGCACTTTAAGCTTTGCAGTGCCAACTTAATGTTCTTGTCTGAGTGAGCATTAGGCACGGGAGCCGATTCAAATACGCAGCGTCGCTCCTCCGTGCTATTTTGGCATGAATTAGTTATTGCAAATAACAAAAGCATTTTGATCTCTCTCTCTATCGTTCTCTCGATCGCTGGAAGTTTCAACACTCGCAGATGTTATTCATCAATAATGCAAACATTACAATCATAGGTGCAATGGTCCCTAGAATATCTGATATTGGACGCCTTGGAAACTTTTTAAATTCCATTTCCACGCCATTTTTTATCTGCATTTTGACACAATCTAATAACATAATTCAATTTCGCTTCTCCCAATATTTCACATCCCCCACTGCATCTTTAGGCTACTTGTTTCCTTCCAGCTGGAGAGCCTGATGTATTTGGAACGGAGCGAGCAGAACCACCCGGCGCGCGATATGAATGACAAAACCCGGCGTAAACAACGCCGTTTAAAGTGGCCTTAGCATGAGCGGGTTTAATAACAAACTTTACCAGCGGCAAAGTCATTACTGCTCTACTGAGAAGGAAAATGCGCAGCACCCAAAACGCTTCCCTCAAAACAACATGGACGTGAGACTTCTTAGCCACATGTTACCACGCCTCAACCGATAGAGGCTGTACATAAACACACATCACCCCGTGTCCAAAAATCCACATACGTACAGAATATCGCGTTCTCAGATCAGTCTGAGTGCATTTGGACCGGGAAGCAGAAACTTGCAGGAGCAGGTTCTTTAAAAAAATAATAAAATAAAATTACAGGCTGCAGCGTTGGCAGTTAACAGGAAAGATGGAGGCACTAAATGAGGTTGAAAGGAACATAGAAAGCTGGAAATTTAGAACAACAACGCGGCGAATGTCGTCGAATGTGAAATAGAGCAGCGCTTTCCCCCCTGCACATACAAAGCGATGTACCACCCGGAAACCAGTTGCACTTTGCTATGAACGGGCCCTAATCTGTATCAAAGAGGACCTTTTGTAAGCCAAGAGCAGAAACTGGAAGCAGACAATTACTGCGTTTACTAAAAGTAGATCGTTTCAAAAAAAGGTGAAAATAAGTCATGATAATAGGTCAGAGATGCCGATGCGGAACATTAAATACATTATACCTCATTCGATGCAATCAATCAATGAAGCCCGGCAATGAAGCTGCGCCTGCCACCCGACAAACAGTCCGGGGAGATTAATTGGCCGGTGACGGGGACAGCTGTGTTATAGTCGAGTGACACGGGCGCAAAGAAAGTCATCTCTGCCCCGCGGCAGCCGGGGGGAGGGTGGGGGGGGGCTTACGAGGTTTCCCTCCGCCGCGTATCAATCAGGAGGGCCTATCTTTAGAGGGCCGGCTGCTAGATTACAAACACCCAGCGACTCGAGAGGGCGGCTCGCACCTGCAACACCGGCGGCCGTGAGCTACCATGCTTAGAAGCTCCACCAACACAGAGGCGAGAGAGAGAGAAAAAAAACAACAACAAACATTAAGGTGCCTCCGTTAAGAAGCTCGCGTCAGCTGAGCTTAAGTTGTCTCCTAAAAAGTCCACACTCAATATCACTTCCAAACTAGTTAGCGCGATTCTTAAGCTGTGTTGATCCCCAAATATGAAAGGCTCCTCTTAGCTGCTGCGGCCCAAAGTCCAAACCAAACAAAAGATTGTGGCAGGATATTGTGTTTTTCCTGCCTCCGACTAAATAATCCCGTGTACTCAAAGGCAGTAAAGGCACTAAATTGAAGGTGATTGGGATCTTTTCAACCAGGCATCATGCGATGGACTCCATCCACCAGAAGGTCCCGTCACATGCCAATAATTGTGTGCACAAACAAATCTGTCGGACCCGGTTGTCTTTTAATGCTTTGCTGAAACCAACGACCACGTAGGGTATTAACATTTTACTTTATTGTTGGGCAGATAAAATGTATATATAACAAGCATGAAGGTCTGTGAAGTACTAAGGTATCTGGTGACTTTGAGTCAAAGTCAAAAAGTTGGATCTCGACAATATAAAACGCGCTGAATGTGCTTGTAACGTCGACGTCAAAAATGGCCGCTCGGGACTTTGATTCACATTTACCGTGTGTGTGACTGGGACGGTAAGATAGCGGTAACATGGCAGTCGCCGTTCCTCGTTTCCACACTCGCGGGGCGCTTTCTCCACCTTCAATCGGCACTCGATGCGCTTTGGGACACGGTCCGGAGGAGGCCCGGGGGACAAAACCACAATCATACAAACAGCCGCTGCGCTTCCTGAAGGAAGTGGAAGGAAGCGAAGCAGAGGGACGTTAAGGAAGCAAGGAGGAGGTGAAGGGACGCCTTTGAGGTCTTTGCAAGAAATTTCCACACAGTAGGTGGACCAAAGCAGACATGGGCCACGCTCATCACTACTACTGGACATTGTTGGGGAGGGAACGCGGCACCGTTCAGCAGAAGACGACAGAGTTAGAATCTTAACCGGTTCCTCATACAACGAAGGAACCTCTGGCCCAGCCTGCGGAAGTGAATCCGCCTGGACCCGGATCCATTTCACCAGACTGGATACAGACAACAGCCGGCCTACGCCGTCGCCTCGGGGTGCGCTAAAGACAACAGATGACCTCCTGCTTCTTGCACAGAGGAAGATGTCGACTCAGCTGAAATACGGAAGGTCTCTCAAGAAAAATAAAATATCCAGCAGAAGAACAAAAAAAAAAAAAAATCAAGCCTGGAAGATAAAAGCTCTATAAGCATAAGGACACATCATCACACTTATATGTGCTGCAGTTGAACGCCTAGAATCACAATTAGATTTTTTTTTTTTTTTAGATATTAAGTATTTTTTTTTTAAACTTTAGGAGAGACTTTTACAACAAATGTAACAGGCCATAAGCCCACAGCCATTTCATTTTCTTGTAAAGCTTGACGGCCACTAACTCACCAGTAAAAGAAGATTGCCAATTCCAATTCCTTGACTTGTGAAGGAGCTTTGAGGCTGCAGTTAACAGTCCTCCCAGAGCAGAAATGAACAGTTTCATCAAGGGTGGATCTTGTCCAATTTTCGACGACGATAAGAAGTTATGGATGGTTAGCTACCCTTATTGATGTGCAATCATTATCTTAAAAGCTGGTGTGACGTGGAGCTGATGGGCGCCTGCGCCTGAGCGCGTCATTAAATCCTAAGGACTCTCCCTGGTGATTAACGAGCAACCTGCGAGTCCTTTGGCGCTGGAGACCCCACCTCTCGGCACTCTGAAGAACGCTCCTGTTCGCAAGGTCACATCTGTTCCGTCTTTGAGCGCCACCCGCCCAGCTGGGCACCCCGCGGAGAGCGGCGACGCGGTCCAGGCGACGCGGTCCAGCCGCCGACGGGCCGCGCTTCGTTCCTCCGGCAGTTGGACAAAGCGCCGACACGCCGGCGGCCTGGCTGCTGTCGCTGCTCCACACGCAGCGGCTTCGTGCACTCGAGCCGCACGGTTTTGAGGAAGAACCGAGTGCCGCGTCTCGGTGTGCGTCATGTCGCAGGTCTGATTCCAGGTCCGATCGGAGAAAGCCAAACAAAACTCCCTCCTCCGCATCCTCCAGTTGATCCCACCTTTATAACTGCAAACAGGGCTTCACGCCTCCTGAGGCCTCGGTGCAACAGCCAATTTCAAAATAAATTTGACATCCTACTTTATCAATTCCCCAGTAGAAATTAACGTCTTGCATGTGAATCTGCCCCTTTTATAGTGAGCAGCTGGGTGACTTGCTCAGTGGCACTTCAGCCATGTTGAGGAAGGGGAAAGCGCCGTCCTTCACTCCTGCAAGTCCACGGGATCCAACTGGTGAACCTTTGGTACTCCTCCAACATGTAGGCCACAACCATCCCGGAAAGGCGGAGGTCAATCGCTAAAATGTCACTTGTGCATAAACTTTGGCCCAAGTTAGAGGACATACATTCAAACTACATCTGAAGTCACACATGGCCGGTGTCTCCGCGGACAGACGGTTGTTCTGCCGCAGGCCTGTTGTCAAGGTGATGAGGCGGATGGCGATGAACTTTTTGGCAGGTGAAGGATTCCAGGTTGCCTGTGCTCGGCGTGTCAGCGGAAGCGAGGCCACGTGTTCCGTCAGCCGTGTGTGCAGCCCCTCAAATCCTGATAGCTGGTCGGCAAACGTTTGCTTTAATGCTCAATATGAAGGTGAAACTTTTTTTTTTTTTTTTAAATTATGATTTGATTTTTTATGAAAAGAAAATGTGCTTTTGGAAACAGAGGGAAAAAAAATGAGCATCAGCTTAAATGGGTTAGACTAAAAAATGTTACTGCTCCCACTGCAGCTTTTTTGGTTTGTTTTTTCCAGTTGCAAACAAATAACCGCTGCACATTAACTGAACTTCCATTTTGGAGACGACATAAAAGCTCAGAATGAGATGTGCCAGAGAGCAACGGCGAAAAAACAAAAACAGCTGCCATATCTCACACAGCTTCTGCTGGAATCACGCAGCTGATGATGCTGCACCTGAAACGCTTCCTTGCCCTGCGCCCGGAGGAGGTCCAGCACGTCCCGGCTTCCTCCTCTTCCTCCTCCAGTGATGACGCATTCAGAGCTGCGGAATGGTTTATTCTCAGCGTGACGCTGAGGTTTCTGAGTAGCTGGTGCTCCAGGCTGCAGTCTGCGCCGCTTTGGGTTGGAGGTTCAAGGACTCGTGCTTGGCGTCTGGCGCTCGCTCACAGACGTGTTTGGAGTGGGGGGGGTGTTATGGGCCTGAAGAGGCTTCTCGCTCTTCTCCCAGATCTTCGGAGACGGCAAACCGGCTCGGGGTGAAATAATGAAACCCCCAGGTGGGGATTCTTTCAAAAAAGGTTGCGCCTCCTGCACTTGTGGGGCTGGTTTCGGGGCTGTTGGTGGGTACCAGTCCCGGTCTGACCTTCGAGTCGTCGATCAGCTGACACGGCCCGGCGACTGCTGACCTCCACCCGGAAATCGTCTGACAACGAGGCGATTTAAATGAGGACGAGCAGCAAACGGGGCTCATATTTCTGCACACCGATGAGCTGTCGTCCACCTCGGATTCGACATCTTTCATCAGGAGTCTTTTTCTTTTTCTGGCACATTTGATGACGTGTGGACGATAGAGTTTTTGGCAGTGTGTGTGTGTGTGTGTGCTTGGGTTTGCGAGGGGCTTTGGTGGTGTATGGTGCTTTAAACGTCAAGGCGAATCAAATGTGTAAAAGAAATAAAACAAAATGGAAGTGAAAGTGAATAAAAAACAGGGGATTTTAAAGAAGCTGCGTCAGCAAAGAACCTGGCAGAGACACATTTCAGCATTTCCTGTGATCAAACTACAGTGAAAGTTGTATTTATCGTTTTTTTTTTGCTTTAGAGCATCATTCCAAAAAACCCTCCTGCAGGGAGAAACTTTATCACACAATATCACAAAAACAGTCGTAATGTGCTTGCCTGTGAATAACATTCCCCCTCCTGCGGTTTCCACGGCGCCACCTCATCGGTTCAGGTCGCGGGATGAGGCCGCGAGTTATCATCAGCGTGGAGACAGAACCCCACACAACACCGGTAACCGCAGGTCGGACGATTCCGGGGAAAACAACGTGGAGCGGCGAACAGATCACCCGCTAACACCGTTTATCGATTCCCATGAAGAGAACATCGTGTGGAGCTCACCTCAGCCCGCAGACGGGGCTCGTCGTTGGGCTCTGCTTCACGTATTCGGGTGTGTGGGTCTACACCGTATGAATTATCGACCAGAGGATCACGGGATGCGTGTGCTGAACGTGGGTAGCGCTCCGCGGCCGAGAGCTTCCCCCGGGCTGCACCAGGACGAGTGTAAACTTACGTTCAAAAATAGCTAGTTTCACACTATCTGTATTCGCTTGCAACCACGATCATGCGCAACACAAGTGGGACTGCCTATAGAGCTTCTTCATCAAATAAATGTCGTGATTATTCATTGGTTTTTACCACTTTGCACTGATGGAGGTGCCACCATCGACTGTAGAAGCGACACTTGCTGCCCCCAGCAGCCCGCGCGTGTCACTGCGGTGCTTCTAAATCAGTTAAAAATGGCTTCATCTGTCAAATTTGTAATCATTATCATAGATGTGTTTTCCTATTCTAACCGCGCGTGTGTATTTATGATGAAAAGATGTGCATTGGCTCGTGTACCATGGTTTTTGCTTATGTCGGAACTTTTACAGTCGGCGCAACCTCCAAAATGTTAGCGGCACGTAAACTCTGATCTAAGGTTAAAATTACGTTCTAAGTGATGCTTGAACTTAGACGCAGCTGCTGCAACCCATGTTGGCGAGGAGGCACGCAGGGAAAAGGAGGCGGATGTACATGCCATTTGTTTAATCTAATCTTCTCTCGAATTTTTATTTTCTCTCGGAATTTTCCCCCCACGGGTTTTTACTTTGGGTCCGTTTTTTTTTTTAACAAAGGTTTCATTCCAAATCACTCCAATATCCTTTAAATTGCTTAGCTGATGGACAGAAAATGAATCTTTAGCAACGTTAAGTCGCGTTTTTGTTTTGTTTCAGCAAAGATGATCCCATTCTTTTTCTTTTACAATAACGCCGAACACCTCTCAGGAGGACTGATGGCTGATAACTTCAATTTAATGAGGTGGACCGGTTATCTTTGACCCTGGCGAGTGGCGATTCCCTTCCTTATCGTTTCTAGCAACAAATGGCAAAAAAGTATGAGCAGATAAAGAGAAGAGCTGCACCTCTGCAATCTTATCATCTCTCTATCATCGCTTTCGCGGCGCGCGCGCCTACACGTGGGCGTTTACCCGCAGAGGCGAACACGGCCGCCGGGATCTGTGGAAAAACACCTGCATCTTTAATGGCGTATACGAGTCGCCGCTATAGCTTGAACAAAAGGACCCGGCCCGGTTACAGGTGCCGCACGCCGAGCCGGCCTCCTGCCGGCAGGCCGTGTCCGATTTGACGGGGGGGGGGGGCCCCGAGTGTCATCGTCTGTCAACAGGCTGCTTTGGAGTGTTTTGCAAACAACACGGCTCGCCGGGGTCGCCCGCTCTCAAGACTAATCTCGGGCTGTTAGCGGCTAATCCCTGTTTATCGGCGGAGGCCGCGGGGTCGCGGCCAAGCCCGGGGAAAGACAACACCGGGCTCACTGCTGCGTGACATAATGGAAAGTGCCTCCGCAGCTGCGGGTGCGTCAGCGGGCCGTTCACAGACCGCGTTGGGCGCCGCATTAACGACAGCGGAGGCATTCATTCTGCTCTACGAGGTATTTAAAAAAAAATAAAACAAAAAATGTGATGAACCAACCCGGCGTTACATCCGCGGCACACGCGCGCGGGAGTGTTAAACACGCTGCCGACTTCCACTTCCTCATCATCATCTTTGCCGCCGTCTCTGAGGCCGTTCGGTGCAAAGAGAGCGCGGCACTTTTCCCCCCCCGCAGCCGTCAGCAGCACCGGAGCCGTGAAGAAGATGAATGTGGAGGGAGGGTGTCACTGCTGGGCGCACCTCCTCCTCGCTCTCCGCCAGCCGCTTTCACAACATACGAGTCGAGTCGATGACAACAGCAGGACACATCTGCATCTCAGCCGGCCAGCAGTACCCCCCCCCTCCCCCCACACACACACACTCACACTCACGCACACACACTCCTCCTGTAACTGAGTGGCTGCATGCTGCCTTAACTTCCCCTCTAATCCATCATTGCCTTTCCCCATCTCTTACATAATGCTACAGAGACCCGCACCCTTGACCATGTTGGGAAGAAGAACAAAATATTCAAATGCAATGTTCCTTTCTTTAACAAAAAAAAAACAAAAGCAATTTAAAAAAAAACAAAACAATATGGCCCCAAGACACTGGCCTGTAATTCTCACTGGGAAGAATTTCACTCCTGAAGGTCACGCGCACCCCAGGACTTAATGATGTTTCCTCCTAAACAGATTATAGCAGGAGACCGGTGCAATTTCTCAAGGTTTGAGGGTCGTTTCCGCGGCGTCTCGCGTGGCGTCAAGCCGTCGGAACGTGAGATCACTCTGTGTGGAGCCTCGCGGCAATTAAATTCAAGTCCGCGAGGGGATGCGGGAGAGATTTACCGTGGCTGCGTCAAAAGACACGATAGCTCACCCTGACGTATTAAAACCCTGCCTCATGAGCAACGGCGTACCGGATTCGGGACTCTCTCGTGATGATTTAGGCCCTGTGGAGACGGCAAAAAAACACGAGGAACATCAATTTTCTGGCCATTGCTCCTCCGTTTGGACGTGAAGCTGAGGGGCGATCTCAAGGCGCCCGGTTTCTGCTGCCTGCAGCTTCGACTGGGGAGAACTAGGAAGCTTTGTGGAGCATGTGAGCGGAAGCCTGGAGAAACGAATGCCGTGGAAGCACTGGCGAGCAGGGACTGGATAGCATCGGAATCAAACGGCAGCACAGCTCTCTAATGTGTTCTCCTGGCGTGCACCCATTTAATACTACAGCAATATCTGTATACTATCTATTGCCAAAAAAACTTGTCTCCAGAGGCAAACCAGAGCTGGAGACGCCGCCTGACTCATGTCTGTGCTCTCTGACCATCAGCGTATCGCACAGACAGAACACAGAATTATTACTGCGGCGCAATGCAGCAAACGGCGAAAGGCCTCGCGCAGAGTTATTCTGTAGTTTGCCGCCCTCTCCTGGCAGAGATGATGAGGTACACTCACGGATTCATACCACAGGGGAGGGGCGTGTCTATGGGTTCTTGTATAAAACATTATATTTACTGAATATGTAAACAGTGATTTTTTCCTTTTAAATTGTTGTGAATTCTGATGAAAGGAAACATTTTACATCGGATAAAACTACTGATGTGGAAATGAATCACAGAAAGTATGCTGAAGGGCTGCTCTGCTTCTAGATACTGATTAAAAAGTTAAATGAGCTCCAAAAACACATTTTAAAAAAAATGCCAGTAGTTTTACATCATGTAAAAGGTGATTTTTAAAAAAAAAAGTTTACAATCTGGGACAGGCGGTGCATCATTTTCCCCACTGAGGATACGACCGCTGACCTATTTGAGGCACCGGAGCAGACGCCCGTCCTGATATGAGGCTTGTGGATTTTCCAGGCTCAACCTGCCACATTTCGGCGTGCTTATCGTCTCAAGACAGCGCCGACATCCGCAGGGCGGTGCCGCCACCTGGCAGCTTTACGGTGTCCGCAAGTGCATGCTGGGAGGTTATTCTGGGCTGCGGTATTCAGACTGAAACGCCGCCTGATCACCGAGAGCGCCTACGAATGGGAGAGGACGCCTGCGATCCAGATGAACTGGTATGCCGCCGTTACTCTGCCACACTCTGGATCCGCCGGTATGAAATGTAGGATAAATAAATAAATGAAGTAAGTTATTACCCGAGCACGCGGCGCCGCGCTCGAGATTTTAATCCATCTAAAGCAACACCTTGAAAGAGAAGCGAGTCCATCTGCTCTGGGATGGAGCGGCATCGTGACGTCAATGAGGGAAGAAATGAAAGTCTAAAAAAAAAAAAAAAAACGTTCTCGTCTAATCCACATGTGGCTGAAACACCTGGGTCCTGGTGCGGCTCCAGCTGTGCCCTCCGGCTCGCACGTTATTAAAGCGATAGATTCAAATAGCACGCGAAGCCCCTGCACGCGAGGACTGCAGCGCTTGCGTAATCCGGAAAAGGGCAGCTCGTTGGCGGCGGTCTAACCAACACGGAAAGGCTAAAACTTTGTCTTATTACAAAAAGGTGAACAAGCATAGCCCTGCTTTTTTTTTTCTTGACAGTAACAGTCCTTCTGCTGTTGTTTTTTCGCCCTGCAGGAGAAAAAGAAAAAAAAAAAAAACAACAAAAAAACCCCCCTCAAAACTCCTTACTGCAGATGTCATTTAGGATTCCCTGCAGAGACGTTCATGACTGTTTAATAGCATCCGGAATCTCAGCCAAACGCATTTGTCTTAACGACTGACGAGCCTTGGCGACGCAGTGCAACGCCTGTCAACTGCAAAGTGCGTCATTTCGCTGCCCGACGTGTTTGCCGATCCGCCGTGAAACGCAATTAGGACGCATCGGCGGCCATAACTTTTTTTCTGCGGCCGGAAAAACGAAAAAAACAAACAAAAAACTCTGGGTATAATATTACATCTGCAGCTGGAAGGGAGGGAAGTGCAGATATACAGCGCCCGGAGCTCGGTTGAAGGCCTTGTGGGGTCTTAACAACAAACTTCTCAACTAAATCAGCATATGAAGCTTTTTTCCCCTCAACCTCAGCGTTGGATGAAGTCCTGAGGAATCTTAAGTTCATCATTAAATCATTAAAAAGCAAGACATTTAAATAATTTCCTAAGACAGGGAGTATAATTAATAGTCCAACATCTCCAAAAGGTGGCAAAGGCCTATTCCCATAGCGAGCGCTTGTCACTATAAATCCTATTTTAAAAGGCTTTTGAGCCATTGTGATTATATATAACCTGATAAGTAATCAATACTCAACTAGGTTCAATGAGTCCCGGTCATATTTCACTCCAAAAAAAATACATAAATTATTGTCTTCCTATAAAAAAGTGAAAGGATTAGAGATCAATACCACATCCGCGCGCTTTTAAATGGCGCCGACAGCCGGAGCGGCGTTTGGGTCGGCGCTTCTGTTCCGTCTCATCTCCTCGAGA
>CAAKHG010046170.1:0-13400 GCA_901007715.1 Dactylopterus volitans
GAAGTGGGCTCTGGCTGCAGTACGCATCATCAACCAGCAGGCGGCGCGTCTGAAGCCTGCAGTCTCTCACCCATCAGTTAATTAGACCCAGCAGTGGCACTTCATTGGTATGATTGAACGGACGTTTACAAGGTCCCCCAATAAATCCCCGCGCAACGTTTATTGCTGTTTGTCTTTGTCGGAGGGCTTTTTCCAATTCGGGGGAAACAACACGTTGCCAAATTCGCCGGTGCGGTCAATCAAACAACGCAATGCTGATGAAGTGCCGCTTATTAATTGTTTTAGCTGGCAGTAAGTCATGGTTAAATGAAAATTCACACTGCCGAGCCAAATCAATAAAAAAAACAGGAGGCACGAACGCAGGCTTGATTCTTCCTGCCACCCAAGCAGCAACAGACTTACTGCAGATGAGTATAAGCTTTTAGCAAACAAAAGTTTTAAAGAGTTTCATTGGATACAAATATACGTTCCATATTTTTTGCTAAAGTTCAAGCCCTGAAAATTGAAACATTGCTTTTTTTTCCGATGGGTGTGCCACCTTAAAATTCCATCGACAGGTTTTTCCTGCCGCCTAGTGTCCACAAACTGCAGCCCACACCCAGCCTCCGTTGCCGCCGCGCCGTTGCCACGGAGATGCGCGCGCCGCTTGAAGGCAGGTGCATCCGCGCAAGGATCAATTCAAGTAACACGCAAACGGCCTGTCAATAACTTAAATACTGTATATGGTATTTTAAAGAAACAATTACTCCTGAAGATCAGTCTTGGCGTGAAAGCATGCAGAATTTTAATAGAGATATTGTAACCTTAAGTTTATTGCCATTATGTTGTAAATGTATTCACCTTTTTTTTTTTTTTTTTGTTTACTATTAGTTACTTTGTTTTAAAAAAAAAAAAATCACCGAACCTTTTTAGACTCGAGTAAATTTCCGGCGTCCCCCATGGCTTCACGTTCTACATGCTGATTTTGTATTTTTTACATTTAAAAAAAAAAAAATTGTTCACGCATTTAGATCCGTTTAAAAGCAAGAGAACACATTCCATTTTTGACTTCTTACCGAGAGATTGTTTCACCACTTTATACTTATCCGCAGGACGTGTTTAGGATCCATTGTAACTGGCAATAATGGACTGTGGCTCTGATAAGATGGCAGGTAAGCGGGCAGCCGCCGCTAAGGCGCGCTGCCGCGTGACGACACACATTTAACATCGACCAATAAACAACTGTAATACCTCTTCGATTTTATCAAAGCAACAAATGACCTGCTCTGGGTTTTGAGGACCACGTGGAACGCTCTGGGCATGTGCGTCGGCCGGGGGGGCTGCACAGGTGTATATAATAACTCAAGTTAAAAAAAAAAAAAAAACAACAACCAACCAATCAGTACTGACTCTCTCACTCAGGTCTTGGACTCATCTTGATATCATTTTTACTCTGTTGGCCCTCAAACACACATCCAATTTTTTTTTTTTTCGACTTCCAGCTGAAACGTTGTCCTGCATCGTTCACCGTTTACCGCCTTGATTTTTTTTTTTTTTTGTCCGTTTGCTTTCGTGCATCCAATTTAAAAGAAAAAAAAATTGTTCTGCTTCGATTTCCCGCATAGAAATATTGAAAATCACTCTGCCCTTCATCTGTATGTAAAATATGTTGATTGAAAAATTAATGTACAGACTTTTATAATAAACAATTCTATGTACAACAACCTTTGCGTGATCACTTGGACTCAGGGGGAAAAAAAAAAAAGCACAGATTTTGACTTAAAAAACAAACACATCTGATTTATTGAGCACAGTCAGTGGAGGTGTTAAGGCCTCGGCTGTTACAGTACAGAAGTAACCGCGTGACATTTCACAAGTCTTAAAAAGACACGTGACTGTTTGGCCTTGCGAGGTGTGGACGGATCATGAGGGACAGACGGATCCGGACATACACACCGATGACGGAGACGCGCTTGCGCCTCAGCCGTTGTGCAGCGCCGCCGCCGCCGCCGCCGCCGCCCAGCTGCAGTCGGCCGGGTGTGAGGCGCGCAGGGCTGCCGCAGGTCCAGTGTCGGCTGCAAGTGCTGCGAGCGTTTGTACTCTTCAGTGCCGCCCCTTGATTTTTTTTTTTTTTCTGCAGATCATGATTATTTCGTGAACCGCCGCATGATTCCGTTTAGGGAGTTGAAATAAGAACGATTTGCACCTTAAATACATCAAAAAAAAAATGTATACTCATCCTTGTGTGGGTTTTTTTTTGTTTTTTTGGGGGGGGTAGCGGAGGAGGGTCATGAAAAACAGTTCAGAGACCCCTGCATGCAGGTTTTGATCCCACGATGCCGTTTGTTCTCTTCCACATTGATTCACAGTTGACCTTGAAAGCAACACCAGGGGTTCCTCCAAGCCAGAAGCCCGTCGTCCACCCTCGCCATCTTCGTTCGAGCCCCCCCCCCGGCCTGCGCGGATGACGGGGGGGTAGGGGGGGTGAGTTGCATTTCCACAGGTAGCTGCCTGAAGTGAAGCCCAGCAGTGTGGGAGGGTGGGTGAGGGGTCACTTATCCCTCGTGAGCACCAACTCAGTGAGCCTGATGAGGGCCTCTCTCTCCGGGGAGGGTCGCAGCAAGCTGATCTGCCTGATGGCTTCCTGGCAGTAGCGCTGCGCCAAGTAGTTGGTCTGCTGCACGCCGTCGCTCTGACGAGAACAATGAAAAACGGAGTTTGACGGTTTCGCACTCGCGTTACCCTTCATTTGCTGTTGGTTTATACAAAACAAGACATTTGAGGTCGTCTTCTTGGGATTTATAAACCAAAAGCCCAACACATTAACGGTTTTTAATTTACTTTTTGTATCAGTAGCAGCCAAATATCAGCAGCAAAGTCGATTTAAAATATGTAATTTTCAATGAAGTATCCATCTCGTTTCCTTGTTCTTCTCTTCCCTACAATGTAAATAAAATTTGTGCACTTTTTTCTAAATCCGATTAATCGATTTAATCGAAGAAATAATCGGCAGATTAACCGATTATCAAAATAATCGTTAGTTGCAGCCTCAGACATTACGCCGAAGGTTCGAGGACGAGACCGAAACTTTTGCCGAGCAACAGTGGCCTCTGCTGCCACCAGCTGTAATTACAGGACAGGGGGGGGAAAAAAAAGAATCTTAATGAGCAAAATGTTCTGACAGGAGAGAAATGCTGTTTGACTTGTTTGACGATTTGGTGGCAAAGCTTTGAAATTTTGGTTTCACCGATGTTTTTTTAACATCCATCACGTTTGTTTCAACATGTTGCGCCAACCCGGTTGCAAAGTGCAAGAGCAGATGTCCAGGGTGCTATGAGACAGGACAAACGAGCATGCCGTGAAAATGTTCTATAATGTTGCTCTAAGTAGCAAAAAATTCCCGAGCCGTGTTTATCAACTGCCCTTTAAGTGAATCGAGAGTTTGAAAAACACCGCGACCTTCGGTTTGCTAGCGACCTGATCGGTGATCGTACCTGTAGGACGTACTGCCAGGCTCGATCTACGTCTCCTTTGGAGCTGAACCGCCTCATGATCATTGCGTGTAGCTCAGGAAACTAAAGGGGGGAAAAAAAATTACAAAACAAGGCATCATGTTAACTTGTATGTCCGAGGTTGGACAGATAAGACCCCCCCCCGCTCTCCCCGGTTAAAACGACCAGCTAAAATGCTTATCTCTCATAATCTCACCTGCTGACAAGCAAACAACACTGGTCCGGTGGCTAATCCCAGTTTGAGGTCAGCGGCCGAGGGCTTCCCCAGCTGACTGGCGCCCGTTGTGAAGTCCAAGACGTCATCCACCAGCTAGAAGACGGAGAAAGACGAACTGTCCTCATTTTTGACATTCCTCCATTTCTACGCGACGGTGCGGCCTCATGGAAACGACTCAAGACGTCCCCCCAGGGAATCTGAGCTATTTCTTGACAAGAGTCTTGAGTCATTCTTATTTCAGAGGCCAAAGACAAGATTATTGCTTAAACGCCTGCGCAGCTACCAGTCCGTCTCCCAGCTGCCAGCGTTGCGTTCAGGGACACGCAGTAAATTGTGCTTTCCCGCCTCCATGGCTGCAGGGCCAATATATAACTCCATCACATCGACCGCATTTACCGCGAGATCGAAACTCACCTGGAAGGCGATGCCGACGTTCCTCCCGTACTGGTACGCTATTTCATGAACTTCCGGATCAGAATTCACCAGGATGGAAACCTTGAGCGGAAGAGGGCGGGAAAGCAGTCAACAAAAAAAAACACCAGCGAGCGCAGCAGCGGGGGGCTTCCCTCCATCGCGGCTCTATTTGCGTGCAGACAGAACGTACATACTGCTTTACAACTGTTAGCAATGAGACTCGCCGTCTTCTTGAAGGTCTTCTCGAGGTAGTGCTTGAACCGCTCGTTCTCGTTCTCCTTCGAGCCCAACTGCATGAATTCCCCTGCGGGTTTAAAAAAAAATAAAATAAATGTACGCGCAAATCCGCTCGGCTTCCTCGGCGGCAGCTCTCCAGCGGGTGCGGGGGGAAAAGCGCAAATCGCTAGAAGTGACGCGGCGGAATGGCGGCGCAGAGCCGTACCTCGGACCAGGTCCTCGATCACCTGGGACAACACTTTGACCACCGTGATGTTACCGATGCGGGCCAGAGCCATGGAGGCGGCTGATAGGATGAAATCCCCCGCCAGTATAGCCTGGAAGATATGGGAGGGGTGGGAGGGCACAAATCCTTAAAAACAACGGAAAAAAGGTGGCATAGAAAGTTTAAGAAAACCCCGCAACTGATCTCCCCCCCCGGACCTTTTTTTCCCCCCACACGTCATTGATGGTTCTCTTTCCCCTCCGCTTATCTGATCCGTCGATGACGTCGTCGTGCACGAGGCTGGCAGTGTGAATCATCTCTGAGATCATGGCTACTGCCCGCTGGCCCGGAAGCAGATCTCTATCGGGGAGGACAATAAAACCGCAGGAAACGAGATGACAATCACGGAGGAGCGGTCACTATCGGGTTATTGGTACCAGTAAAAAAAAAAAAAAAAAAAGCGAATGTTGCACCACGCGTGATGCCTTTTTTTTACCCAGATCTGTTGCTGTGGATGTTGAGGGCGCGGGCCATGAGCACTACTATCATTGGTCGGATAGCCTTCCCCTTGCCGTCAAAATAGTAGTCGCACAGGGACTTAAGCTCGTCTCTGGAAACAAACAGCTCCTGTGGAGGGAAAAGCGGTGACGAGTCATGTCGCAGTCGAACCAAATGAAACCATGACTTTGCATTAAAAAGGCTCGGGACAGACAAATGCCAGTAGAATTAGCCCTTATTTGCCGGAAAATACCTTTTTGATGTCGTCATATAAACTTGTCAGGTCTTTCTGGGCTAAGGTGAAGGGGTCTTTGGGCTTGGCGTCGCTGTGCACCCGTCGGCAGCGGCAGGACTGTAGCGTCGGATACAGCAGCCTTGACTTGTGCCTGCAGGGAGACGCGCAAAAAAAGAAACGGGCGGTGAGGTCCTCGCCGCTGAGAAACCGCCCCTCCTTACGAAAACATCCCAAAGGTTCATCAAGCATAAAGAGCGATGGCATCGCCAACTCACCTGCTGAAAGATGAGGTAAAGCTAAAAGCTGCCGGGCTTCTCTGCGCAGCTCCCGCTGACGGCGACGCCTGAAAGGTCAAAGGGCACGACACCTGTTGGCGTCCAATCCCCGAAGCCAAACACGTGAAAAGCTAACACGGGAGCTGTATACAAATAAAACTTTATCGCCAGCCTTCACGACAAAACACGCAGATACAGTGAAGCTGTCTCCCGCCGGTATGTCATGTTTATAGTTTTGAGAAACGGGAAAACGGAGATAGCTGGATTATCCATTTCCGCAGCCTGCTTAAGAGATCACATGACAAAAAATGAAAAATCTGAATAATTCAGATCCATCAAGCCTGGGTGGTGGGAGAGTCTGCATCGGATTTGACAACCCTGCTATCTGGCCGGTAATAAATGTGCTACAACGCCCAGGAGTGGCGACGGGATTGTGATTAATGAATGAATGAAACACACGAATGAATGAGAATTTAATCTAGTGAGAATCTGCGGCGTTGGCTGGAGTGAGGCGGTCAGCTCGCGGGGGTCCGGTCTCAGGTCGACGGTGCTGCGGCGGAGCTCCGGGTCTTGACCTTCTCGCACCAAGTTCTGAGCCGGTCAACAGCCTCCGCTGTGGGGAGCCATTCATTTGCGACATTCGTCCAAAATGCGAGGAAGTCGAACAAAATCGGGCGGTTCCGTTACCGGGAATGCCGCGGACGCCCGCGCGAGCCAGCCGTTAGTTTAGCTTGACCGGCGTCCGGACCGGACCAACTGTCAACCCGGTGGTGTAAAGCGTGTATGACCTTCCGGGCTTCGCATCGCTCCCTTCCCCGGCCGGCTCACCTCGTTCCCCGGCGCGCAGCTCCAGGACGAGCGCCCGGCGGACGTCGCGGAGAAAGACACCGGCCCGCCGCTAAAATGCCGCGCGGTTTCGAACAAACTCGCGCCCGTACAGGTTGTGCTCCAGGCCCGGCATTGCCTCCACCACGGGCCCGCCATGTTCCCCGACGGCACGCATTGGATAGGTTACATATGTGAACGGAACCGGAAGAGGGTAGCCCAGCGGTCGATTCGTGACGTCAGGTCGTAGTACGCCGCCCCCCCTGCGCCTGCGCGCAGCAAGCCCGTCAGTAAGACGCTTATTACTGTTGCCGCCACGCTTTGGTCCTGCAGGTGGCGGTAACGCGCCTGCGAGCTGCTCTCCAACTCGAGGAGAAGAAGAAGACGAGGACGAATGCTGCCGCAAAACGAAGCAGAAGAAGAACTGAACCGGCAGCCGGAGCTCTATCAGCTAACTCTAGCTAGCTTACTGGTGTTTTTCGTCACGGCCTTATAAAAGGGGATAATTCTTTAGTTGATTTTGCTCCCTTTTTTAAAATTTCAGTTCGGTTCGTCGACGAGACTTTACTTATCTTCCGGTCATGGCTTAAAACAGATCACCATTTGCCTAAAACGAGTGTCTAGTCTGTTTGTTTACATGGTGGTTGGATGCCGGAGGTGTAGACTATTTTACCAAACTTTTTACTGCACTGAAAATACGTACGAGCTTCACTCATATGTAGGTTTGCAGGCTCTGATTTTTAACTAACATTGCTAAAAAAACAACACAGGATGCATAAAATATATCCATCAGAACCTTTTTAGCTAAAAAATAAAACTTAACATATTGTATCAGTGTATAGACAGTAAAACACAGCTTTTCTGCGTAGTTGATTGATTCACTTTGATATTTAAGGTACATTTGATACATACATGCCAATGTTGTTGTTGTTTTTTACATTTTGAGTTTTTGCCCAAGGATTATGACTTTGTGCTGGTGCCAGTTTACCATTTTTTTAAAATTTTCTTTAAGAAAGTATCATTGAGGCAGCCAATCTGGATATGTGGAGCATATATACAGTATTAGTTTTTGCTCTGGCAGCAGCAGCAGCAGCATCAAGCTTCGCTCCTGTACAAGCGCTTGAGTTCTGCCAGACCGCAGACCCTGACTGTCGCAGTCATGACGACCCTGCATCGAACCACCGGCCGCCCCTGCACAGGTGGAACGCGAGTGCCACCGATCTCAGGCAGAACCTGGACCGATTCAGAGTGTCCTGTAAGGAGCTCCTAGGTAAATCTGAACAGCTGCAGCTTCTGTTTGGCATTGCGGAGGCGTCGATCTGATGTCGTCAACGCCCTTTTGTCGTTTCTGCAGAAACATTCCCAGCTGACGAGGTTAACGGCAATTTTGTTCGCACTGTGAAGAACTGCATCTTCTCAGAATCCGTTCCAACGCCGCTGAAAGGCCCCTTAAGGCTGGCAGCAGTTTCTAAGGCAATGACACGATATCATCAGAATCAGGGGCTCTGTGCTTGATTCCACGAAGAATTAATTCATTTCTCAATTTGCCTAAACAGGATGTTATTGAAGAAATCTTAGATTTAGACATGGCTGTCACCCAGTCTGATGCTTTCCAACATTATGTCAGCGGCAGCTGGCTGCTACCAGGATCCGTACCTCTTGCACACAGATATGGGGGTCATCAGGTAAAGTTTGACAACCCTGACTGGCTGCAACCTTTAAACCAAGATATTGTGCACTTTTACCAGCAGGGGTCAGCAGTGTGCAGAATTTTCCTCAGTTGATTCAACTACAGTCAATAAATAAATACTTTTTTACTCTTACGTTTTATTATATCACGCACCATGTTTTCAAGATGTGTAAAAATATTTAGCTTTGAACAACACTTTACCTCTTAAGTTTGCTTTTCCACATAAAGCTTAGTTACAATTCCAGATAACATCTATTGAAAAGCTTAAAAATCCAGAGTCTAAATATGGTTTCCATCCCTGTCTTTGGTAGTTTGGCTACTGGGCTGGTCAGCTGGGTGATGGCCGAGCACATTTCCTCGGTCAGTATACCAACAGGTGAGAATGGATTTGGATTAGTTCCATAAATTATTTCTCAAATGAAGCAAAGTTGAAGTAAAAATGTTCTCTCTAATATGTATCATTTAATAGAAAGGGAGAAATATGGGAACTACAACTTAAAGGCTCTGGAAAAACACCCTATTCAAGGTATGTTGGTCCTTTTTATGATAGTGATAATAATAGGAAAAACAATCTGGGAGGGTGTAATAATTCATCAGCAGCATAGATGGCGATGCATAAAAAAAAAAAATCACATGGTTAGTAGCGCTGAGGTGATACATCGCCAGAAGGTTTGTTATGAAAGTAAGCAATAAATCTGCTGTCCTCTATGTTTATGTCTAATACCCGTCTGAATGTGAACATGTCACTGGAGGTCAGGGGATGGCCGGGCTGTGATTCGCTCCTCCGTCCGGGAATTTCTGTGCAGCGAGGCGATGCATTTCCTGGCTGTTCCCACCAGCCGGGCTGCCAGGTGAGAGCGACAGTGATGAATGAAGGCAGGGTGGGGGCACACGGGACGAATATAATCTATGTGAAAATAGTTGAGGGATATATTTTATACCAGCGGTAGCTCCCAACTTCAATATTTTGTATTAAAATCATCGACTTTGTGACATTTCTCTGTGATCAGTCAAAGGAGCAGTATGTGATAAGAGCTTGAGGTAGTTTGTCAAACCAGCAACATGCGTTTTTTTGTTTTGTTTTTTTTTTTTTAAATGAGAGGTCAACAACATTCCATCCGTGAACAGAAGTTTGTGGATATGTGCATACTTTTGATTTTTTATTTCTCCCATTGGATATCTGTCCCACAACTTTGTTAGCCTTCAAGCTTGATAAACTCAGATGTACAACACATGAAAATTAGCCATTAGCTAACTAAGGTATATCTACTATACTCATGTGCTGTCCAAAAATAACCTTATGGAGCATTTGGCAGCAACTTGTTTGGTTCTGACACCTGGCAGATGTGTTTTTTTGTTTTGTTTTTTGGAGGAAGTGGAAGCAGGTGCATGATTTTTGATTGTTTTGCCAAGTATTTATGTTACTGACCTGATGATTATTCGTTTCAGCCTTATTGTCAGTGAGGAGCCGGTGTTGCGGGATCAGTTCTACAACGGCAATGTAAAGACAGAAAGAGGTACTTGTCATCGCAAAAAGACCGTAGACCAAAAATGTCCTGCTTTTACTTAAAAATACACTGTCTTAATGTTTGTTTTTTTGTTTGTTTTTTTTGTTTGTTTGTTTGTTTGTTTGTTTGTTTGTTTGTTTTCCATCCCCAGGAGCTGTCGTCCTCCGTTTAGCCAAATCGTGGTTTCGGATTGGCTCATTAGAAATTTTGGCTCAAAGTGGAGAAATAGATCTTCTGAGGTAGGACTAACCTCGTTTTACACTGTCAGTTGTTCCTTGTTGCCAGTCACTGATAATTTTGTCACCATAATGCAAATATGACCAAAATATTAGGGACACCCCTGAGTAGAACCAACAGCTTCACAACTTACAGTCCTTAAAATATGTCAAAAACATGTCTCAAATGGATTCAATGAAAATTCAACATGAAACTCCTCCTGAATGGAGAACTTATTGTTGCATCATGTTCTATGGTAAACATGCAGCGGTCTCAATGTTTTGGATGATCGGTGAATGTTCTGTGACCTACTGCAGCATATAAAATGTGTTTGTTGTCAATTTCAGAAAGCTGCTGGACTTTGTGATTGCGGAGCATTTTCCTTCCATCAATTCACACGACCCAGATAAATATTTGGTAAGTCAGTTTAGAAATATTTAGTTATTTTTATAGCTCATTCAACAGTTGCATGAAATTGCTCCTCGTAGAATATGATATGATAATCCCCACAATGATTATGTTTTCGTGTTTCCAGGTGTTTTATGCCTCAGTTGTAAATCAAACGGCACATCTCGTCGCCCAGTGGACGTCTGTCGGGTTTGCACACGGTGAGAAACCGTTTTGATGGAATTCTGAAACGTGCAGGTTGTACATCTCCTGATATGCATTGTTTCATCTTTACAGGCGTGTGCAACACAGACAACTTCAGTCTCCTGTCCATCACCATCGACTACGGCCCATTTGGCTTCATGGAGTCGTATGACCCCAGTATGTATGTACAGTAACGGAAGTTCATCTTAACTCCGGCTTTTTCTTCTTGTCAAGCCTTTGTTTTTACGTTCGTGAACCGTTGCAGATTTTGTCCCAAACACGTCCGACGACGAGGGCAGGTACAGCATCGGAGCTCAGGCCGACGCCGGAATGTTCAACCTGGAGAAGCTGCTGGCGGCTGTCCGTCCTGTGCTCTCAAAGAAGCAGCAGAAAATGTGAGAAAACGGGGTCTTAAAAGGCGTTTTTAGAGAGACCCGACCTGTGTTCGGCTCTTACGGTCGCAAAAAGAAACTGCAACATCACTGATTGAGCAAATGAAACTGCTAATATATTTAAAAATTTGGTCAGCCACCTTATAAAACGACTCTATATACCCTTTATTATTTCATTTTTCCCTCTTGACATTCTTATCTTATGTCTCGTCATTCAGGGCTGAAAAAACCTTAAAGGGATACATTGATATTTACCAGATGACGTAAGTTCCATTTGGAATTGTAATCTGAATTATTATCTGTATCCAAGCCATGATATTGATAATGTTTTCTCATCGTATCTGTGTGTGTATTTCAGGGTTCACCTCATGTTTAAAGCAAAGCTGGGACTCCTTGGTGAGGAGGAGGATGATGGTTATCTCATTGCCTTCCTACTTAAGGTAAGTCATCCACCAAAAACAACAGAAAACCGTATCTTCTGATGCAATTGGAACTTGCATTTCCAGGTAAAATGTGACGGTTGAGTCTGTCATGTGCAAACTGCGATGCGCTTGTTTCCCCAGCTGATGGAGGAAGCGCAGTCCGACTTCACTATGACCTTCAGGCAACTCAGTGAAGTTTCGGCTGAGCAGCTCCACAACAGGGACTTCACGCAGGTAGCGAAGTGGCTTCATTCCAACTTTTTGACAAGTACACTCTAAAATATGAATAAAATACTGGATTAATAAATGGTGATTACAAAAAATAACTACAGGAATGCAGATTATGCAACAGCCAGACGTATGCAGGACCAGTCTATCGCTGTGATGATTTTATAAGTGTTTTTTTTTATGTTTGTTTTGCATTAGTTGTGGGCTCTTGAGGACTTGTCCTCGCACAAACGCTTCTCTGACTGGCTCAGCATGTATCTGCTCCGACTCAGCAGGTGAAATAAAAATGCTCAAATTAGACTCAATTTCATTTCTAAAAAAAAGTCTACAGTGGGGGTTTTTTTGTGCTTGAAAATTTGACGTACTCGTTACATTCATGTGTAAAATATCAATAAGTTAAATTTGTATGTGGATATTATTTCTTCTACTCAGACAAAATGACGAAGATGTGGATCGTCAAGACAGGATGAAAAGTAAGCTGCTACATATAAATGTTGTTGGTTCAGCCATTAAAGATGCAGAGATACGATTTAACACTGTGCTGCTGTGTTCACATTCAAAGGAACTCATTGTTACAAATTTACAAATGATGTGTTTTTCTCGTGTATCGTGAGGGACACTGAAGATGTCTAATTGCATAAAACGTCTCGCAGGAGTAAATCCGCGATACGTGCTGAGGAACTGGATGGCACAGTCTGCTATAAAGAGAACGGAGGTGAACGATTTTTCAGAGGTATGTATTTGGTAAATAACTAATATCTTAACTGTCTTTATTATTAGTATTATTATTATTAGTATTATTATGACCACTCCATGTTTACCGTAGAATTTAATGTGACAGCCCTGCAGTAAATTCTCCCTTCAGGGGGTTTATGTTGAAATTTTGTTGAATCTGTTTGACAGAAGTGTTGACATGCAGTTTTTTAATGATTGTCATTGGGACTGTAATGTGTGATGCTGTCGAACTGTATTGGGAGGTGTCCCCAAACTTTTGACACCCTAATGCATTTGAGCGGGACACGTCTCGGTGCAACCCAGTGCTGTTCAACAGCATCACATGTTACAGTCCCGATAAAAATCATGTAAATATGTCAACACCTCTTTTAAACACATTCGATAAAAATTCAACATAAAATTCCTCCTGAAGTCAGAATTTATTGGAGGGCCTTTGCATGATATTCCATGGTGAACATGCAGTGGCCAGAGTGTTTCGTCGTGTCAGCCTCTGGTTGATTTCCACCCCCCTCTCATTCACGTGTTCCCCACAAGGTGGCGCTGCTGCACCGTATCCTCTCATCCCCTTTTGTTACACAAGAGACCGCAGAGGAGGCGGGCTATGCAGCAAGACCGCCGACGTGGGCCAAGAGTTTAAAGGTCAGCTGTTCCTCTTGACTCTGAGATATCGAGATGCTGAAAAAAAAAAATACAAAAAAAACCCCCACAACTTCACGCAGCCTTTGTGGAATATTAAGTTATATATTTTTTATATTCTTGAATTAAATATATATGGTCCAGCTTTTCAAGGTCGTGGCTGTTTCTTTTCTCGCTGCATGTGGATGCTGTGATGACCACTGTCGGATTCAGTTCTCATGGCCACAGAGGGAATAAAACGTAATGTGTTTTGCACGTGAAAACATTTCTGTACATATTGTATCACCACTTGATGCCAGAATGAAGAAAAATGCGATGCTGCTTTGGACGATGTCATGCTGCCTCTTCAAGGATCCAAGCTGACATAACAACTACATCATGTTGTCAGTGGTCTCTACCGTGCTCACACACACACACACACACACACACACACACACACACACACACACACACACACACACACACACAATAGGGCCAGTAGATGGAATCCAGATCTAATGCCTTTAGCATATCTGAGAGTTTTATAGAATCTTTAGGCGTAACATTGATTGAATGTGAGGGTCCGTCGCTTTTAGACCGTTTTAC
>CAAKHG010046170.1:13420-30286 GCA_901007715.1 Dactylopterus volitans
CCTCAATGTGATTGTATGCAACATACTGTGTGCTTGGTCTTGGTACCTTTTTGTATTTTCACGATGTACATTGTGGTATTAAATTTACACACGCACGCACGCACACACACACACACACACACGCACACAATAGGGCCAGTAGATGGAATCCAGATCTAATGCCTTTAGCATATCTGAGAGTTTTATAGAATCTTTAGGCGTAACATTGATTGAATGTGAGGGTCCGTCGCTTTTAGACCGTTTTACAACATGTTTTATGCACACTGACAGGAAGAAGTGGCCCCAGTGCCACAATTCACCACAGGTTATGCCCATTCTTTGCATTTCTTATGAATTTTAATGATTTATTTATGAGTCAGTCACTTGAGAGCTACTAGAATCACTGGGAATTTTTTTTTTTTTTACATTATTTACACCTCCATGCAAGTGTGTCAATATGAACGACGCTGTGAGAATGTCTATTAAGATCGACGGCCGGCATTTGTACAAAACTACTTTTATGTTTGCTACAGCAGAAACGGCATCACATCAGCTTTATGCAAACTGACAGTCATTGGTGTCTGTCAATTCAAGTCTTGCACATTTTACAACGCTGATTTTACATTATGTATATAACATTTTCTATCTAAGATCCCCTCCAGACCGAAGACTTAAATGAAAGACAACATTTGTCCAGGTTTTTTCCAACATAAAAAAACACTTAAAATCATTAAAATGGCATCTAGTCTTTTCCCATAATTTAAAGATCCCAAATGTATGAAAAAACTCGTGTTGAATTTCATTGCTCATCGGCTCTCACCTTAAACTCGGATTCAAGGAGAAACTGAGAAACTGAAAACGGTGTCGGACTGCATCGTCCTGTGCAGCAGTGCTCAAACATCCAAGCGAAGGAACAATAAATCCCATTTTTTTGAGTTACAGAGACAAACCATGGACTGCACGTAACCCTTCACCTCCTCCCGCTGTACAAAAATGGAACCGTCAAAATAGCCTGAGTTTGGACGCTGCCACAGGTGCTGGTGATGTCGTTCCGAGCCAGAGTCTGCGCAGTACTGGTCAGGAAGTGAAGCCGCGCTATCGAGGTTCTGCCCAACTCGATCACGAGCGATTGGTTTATCGCTGAAAAACTTTCATTCTTGTGGTTTTAAGCTGACAATAATGTTTTGGGTTTTTTTTGTTTTTTTTCAAATCTGCATTGAAATGTTCTCTCGGCTGTATGATTTCCGAACACAAATCCAGAATTGCCTCTGCGACTTCTGGTGCTTCGCTCATATCTATATATTTTTTTTTTTGTAGTATAAAAGAATTAGTTTAAACTGAGAAGAAGAATGAAGTCCACTGAGTCCAAGGATTTTGTGGGAGGGCTTTATCACCAACACCGTTGCCAGCCACCAGGGGGTGATGGAGATTTTATTTTATTTATTTTTTTGAATTCATTTTTCCGGTGTTGACATTCCGTCTGGTTTATATACAGTATAGGTTTATTGGAAAAATCCTTTGGTGTCACTCTTGTACCTGATTGGTGCAGGTGGCATGCATGAGGAGCTCCAGTGTGTTTTCATCTCCAGCCGCGTCAACTGGAAAGTTTAATCTCAGTTTTATTTCTTTTCTATTTTTTTTTTTTTTGAGGGCAGATATTAAGAAGCTTCTACTCTCCTCGATCTAATTATCACTACGCTTTTTCCGCATGGCAAGCATAAGTTCTGACATGAAGTCCCCTTCACCAGCACCACCTCCTCCTCCTCCCCCGCCACCTCCATGCAGCGGTGGTGTAGTCCTCTTTGGTGGAGGAGGAGGCAACTTCCTCACTGACCCAGAAGGCTTCACCATCGCTCCTCGTGGGGCTGCAGCAGGAGGCGGCGGAGGCGGAGGAGGTGGCGGCTCCCCGGCGCCTGTGAACGCTGGCGGAGGCGGAGGTAGAAATCCGGGATCTGGCGGTGGAGGAGGCAGAGACTGGTCCCTGCCTCTGGAGCTCGCCGATGCAGGTGGAGGTGGCAGCGGTAGAGAGGTGACCGAAGGCGGAGGAGGAGGTGGCAGGGAGCCGAAGCCAGCCATTGGAGGAGGTGGAGGGAGGAAGTCTGGTGGGGCTTCCCAGGTGTCATCATCGGGTGGGGGAGGCGGCGGAGGGAGGTTATCCATCGCAGGCGGAGGTGGGGGGAAGTTGGTCGGCAGGTTTTGCTTGGGGGTCGGAGGTTTCGCGGAACTCTTGGCAGCCAAGGGAGGGGGTGGAGCAGGGAAGACCGGGTCTGGCGGTGGTGGGGGAAGGATGTGGGATGATGGTGGGGGCGGCGGCGGAGGCGAGATGTTTCCAAAGTCCTGAGAAATAAAATAGAAACAATATCATGATACAGCATGTACAGAAAGTACTTTTTTTTTTTACATTCATTCAGAATGTAGGAGGGAGCTGCCAGTCATGAGGTAGGCGCACGCTAATACGGAATAAACTCCCTTAACTATCTCGTTAACCCTAAATAGGACTTAAGTTTAGACTAGCGTTTAAGACGATGAACTCATCAGGAAAGACTTAAAAAAAATGTTCGTTTTGCAACTGCTGATCTCGCCCCCTGCAGGCCATTAGAAAGAATGCAAGATTCAGGCACCATATTTTCAGGTATTTTCAGATGCGGTGGCTCCTTCCACTTCTTTTATTATGTTCTGCAGTCTGCAGGTGTTTATCTTTCAACCTTTTTCCCTAATGTTCAACATTTTTACACAAGTTTTATATACATATATCACATTTGCATTTTTCTCTGTCTAATGTAATAACCTGAATGCATTAAGGTTCCCATTGTTGTCTGGAGTTAAGAGTTAAGGGTGAAGAAACAAAATCAGAGGTGACGTTGGCTTCTGTACCTGACAAACCGGCCCTGCTTGAGGCGACGGAGCATGCCCGTTGGCGTGGTTCGCTGATTTGGGAAGGCAGAGAAGAAGAAACACGGTGAGCAAACACACGGTGGGAAAAGGTTTCTGCCCGTGCACGGTCACGGTTTGCGGCCACGTCGCCATGTGGAACCCTCAGCATGGTGGTGGTGGGGGGGGGGGTTTGCTACCTTTCATGGTGGGCGACGGCGTCGATGGAGTCGAGCTCGATGCGGCGATGGAGTTGGTCCACAAAGCGCCCATGGTGGCCTTCTTCTGGGCTGTTTTATAGTTCTCATACAACAAGGCGCCATACTGGAGTTGCAAGAAACACATCAAAAAAATCATGTATCCTCCGATTCAGTGGAAATCGCGTATTCAATTGAAATGAATCGTTCAGTTTCACCTTTGCGATCCTTATTCCAGTGACCCAGAGATTCATGGACCAAGCATCATCGCAGCACAGGTACTTGATGTACTGGGAGTCCTTCTGGATCTGAGGATGCTGCGGACACAAATGGACGCGGTGAGTCCACGAAAGCAGACCTTACATATGGTTACGAAGGATATTTCCAGTCATCACTTCATCATAACTGCAGTTGCCGGCTTCCAAGAAGTAGTAATAGTAGTAGTAGTATTTCAGTGACTTAATATTTCCTGGCTGGAATTGAGAGAAACAGTACAAAGGAATTTCTCTTTTTTTTTTTTTTAAGTTTTATTTAACAAAATTCTACATCTGCGCGGATCACGTCAATCTTTAAATCCTTGAGGTCCTTCAAAACTTTTGAAGCGCCGCGCCAGATCACAGTTACGTCCTCAACTTTGCCTTTCAGAGCCTCCATTAAACGTGTTATTGGCTGGTTTTTGGGGGGCACCGGCAGACCAAAAACACACTTAACGGCAGCATCTGTGGAGACATATGGCGACCAGCTCTTTCCCACCTGTTGTCTCAACACTGCTGCGTTTCATTAGCGCATAAGTGTGTTTCGAGACTAAAATCACCTGACTCCGCCTGAGGGCTTTAGCTCGCTGAGAGCTTGAGATGACTCGGTGTTTTCCATCAGAAGATTCAGGCATGTTAATGATATCGCGAGGGGGCCACAAGGGGGCAGAGTGAGTCTAGATGATTTTTTTTTTTTTTTTTTTAAAGGGACAACACCATTAATTAAGCATAATTTTCGATTATCTGGGATTGTCCAGGGAACTTTTGTCACATTGATCAGTGAAATGATATTATAAAAACCAGAGGAGAGAATAATCTGAGCGAAAAGAGCTTAGGATCACAAAAAAAAATTGAAGCGGTCACACACAGATGAAAGACGGCAGCGTGCAGCTCGCGCTCGCTGGCCGTCCAGAGCCGTGATGCCATTAAAAGTCGCGCTTGTGAAATCCCGGCGTGTCGCAATTCTTGCAACACCCCGAATGTGAACCGTCAAAAGGAGCGCGATGTTTATCACAGAGACTTTTACTGCCTCATAAAATGTTCGGCTCGACCCCAGCTGAGCACCTTTTTGACCTTCTGGGTCTTTTTTTTTTTTTTTTTTTTTAAGAGCCAACATGGAGAGGGTCGACGTTTTATGTTCCATTTAGTTCCAGCTGCCGCTCCTAAAGCCAGGAAGCCCCGATTTCCTCTACACGTCTCCCTTTTTCCATATTAACAAAGCAATGACATTTGAATTCAACTGTTTTGAGGAAGTGAGACTGAGGTGAAACCTTTTTAAAAGAAAAAAAAAATTCACTCTGACTTGGTGTGGCTGAATCTTAAGGTGTTGGCCCTGACTCAGCCCTGAGGACCAATCAAATTGCTTCGCCCTTCAGCTCAAACACTTTTCCCACTCGTCCCCATGTCGCGCCGTGTGCGCGTCGAACGGCGTGTGCGTGGCGAGCGTCAGTCACTCTGCCCCCCAGAGGAGCGACTTTGAATTTGAACTTAATGTGATGAAATCAGCCGGGCGTCACGCAGACACACCGGCGATCACCCGAGGCCCCTCTGAGTAACTGCTGGACGATGAGGCCGAATATTTAACCACAAAGAACGCTGCGGTTTCATGTTTCCTCCAAAAAAAAGGAGTTTTTTTTTTTTTTTTTTTTTTTTGTCGCCCTGAGCCAATCGGCACCCTCCCTTCAGCTCAGACCCTGAGGACTCTCCATCACCGGGCAGTAATTCCATTTCTTTGCCTACGAAGCTCTTTTTTGCTTTGATCCTCAACATCTAGTCTAATGGCATCTGCTGATTCAAGCGTTTCCCAGACAAGATAGAGGAAAAGAAAGAAAGTGGACTTTCACATCCTTTTAAGACTCCGGCCCATTTAATTTTTTACTTTTCTTTCCTGCTTTTCAGTCAGCACTTCTTGCTCTTAAGCGGCCGCTCCTCCCACCGCTGCTAATACTCGCATATTGGAACTACCCTCTGTAATGACACGGCGCGGCACTTCCTCATTTCATTTAAGGACGTATTAGGAAGCGTGCAAAAGAAAGTCGCCGAGTTGATTTTTCTCACTCCCTCCACTTTTGGACGAATTAGATGAAACTGCCACCTCTCACTTCTTCAAATGAAGCCGTTCATTTCTTCTTCTTCTTCTTCTTCTTCTTCTTCTGCGTCACGCTCGCAGTCAGGCCAGCGGCTGCGACGCTGGGCCACATGCGCTCGGACGAGGCACCATGCAATTATCGACTCTGCATTAATGCCTCCTGCGCCGTGCGACATGCGCCTCAAAAAGTGGAAAAGCAACAGCAACAACAACAAAAAAAAAAAACGGCACCCAGGAGAGTTAAGCCTGTTTGCTTTGAAATCCACCTAAAGGGGAAATTGCAGTTTCTGCTTGTGCTGTGCGTGTGTGTGTGTGTATTTTAACTTTTGCAGCCAGATAAGATAACAACCTAATGCCTAACTTACCTTCAGAACAAAGCAGAAGTCAGTCGGGGCTTTGTATTTATTCTTAAAGTCTTTTCCGTAGTACACGTTTACGTTGTCAAACTGGATGAAGCAGACGAGGTCACGGGACGACTGAAAGGAAACGAGAACATTGACCACAGTCAGCTTTTCCATGCATTAGTTGTTTTTTTTTTTTGTTTTTTTTTAAGGTATTTTAAGCACTGCCACACAATATATAACGGCATACTGAATGAATGCACTGTATGAATGGTATGTTTCAGAGCTGCCAAGAGATGTGAGATATGTGCAGTAAGTGGATGTGCTGCAGGCATCCAGCTGAGTAGAAAAGCTCCAGACAGGGTCAGTGGTGCATGAAAGGGAGGGATTGATAAAGCAAAGAACAACACACTCGACACACAGAGAGAAATCAGAAAGGAAAATAGCCTCTATGTCAGCGAGCTCTCGGCTGACAGAAGGAAAACATCTCCGGCGCGCTCAAGGCCAACGGAGTGCATCCCGGATTAGAGCGCTGGCTGTCGCATGCAGGTTTAATGTATCGCCTCTGCCGCGAAACGCCGGACCCCCCGATTCGACCCCTGACCTTGGTCTTCCCTTTGGGTACATAATAAATTCCTGAGGCCCTCAGCTGGAAAAGGCGCTGCTTCCACGACTTCTTGCCGTCCTCTCTGAGGTGCAGCACCCCCTCGAGATCAGGCACGATGGTGGAGGTGCCGCAGAAGTTCTCCTGCCGGGAGGGAACAGAATCAGAGGGGTCACGAGGTCCAGCTCCCGCCGGGGGGGGGTGTTTCATTTGCAGGCTCATTTCCTGAATCAAATTACCTTTATCAATATCTCCTTGTCTCTGTCTTTCATCACTGTGAGGGATTTCTTGTCCTTTTTCCAGAGATAAAAGTTCTGCAGGGAATAAAACAAAAGTGCGGTGACCACGCGGTCCTGTTTGTGTCATGGCGGAGCCAAGATGTCCGCCGCCGCCTCGCGTTCCTGTGTGTTTGGATCACAACACGGCGCACGTCGACAGAAATGTTGCCGTACAAGCCCCGTTTGGTCGTTGCACAATATCGGCACAGCTTATTTCCATATCGCAAACGTGCTCCGTGTGCGAGCTCAGGACCTGCTGCTCGTTTAGCTGCTCTGTGACATTTAACCTCACTGAAGACCGGAGAAAATCAGCAGCTCGGAGGCCGTCAGGCTGATTTCAAGTGCTGCTTTAGTGTTGCGTTTTTTGTTTTTTTTTGTTTTCCTGTTGCACATCATTGTGTCTGGGTCGGTTTTTGCATCATGTTAGGTCTCAATTACACCGGATTTAAGTCGCGTCCAGTGGAAACACGATTTAATCTCTGGGAGCATATTTTGCGTTGTGTGTCTGTAAAGAATGCAAAAACCCGTCGAAATGTGCACGCTGTCGATAATTGTTCATTTCTCAGTTCCATAACCAGCAAACAGTCAAAGGAACATCTTCAAGAAATTATACGACCAACACTTCACCACATCCTCAGTCAGAATCCTAACCTACTTTAAACTTTTTGAATGTCTAAACAAAAAGATTGTCTCTGTTCGGCGGGAAAAAAGGCATCATATAAATTTCCTTAAACTTAAACCTTGGTGACTGGGCCAGGGACGGATTTCATATTTTTGAGCTGATTCATGAACTGGTTTCCAGAGAAAAAGCCCAAAGGCAGCATCCGATCTGACGGCTCTCCTCGCAACTCAAACCTGCACCTCGATGTGCCTTTCGTCGGGGGACGTTTAAGACATGATGCAGTACTTTAAAAATGAGACCATTCCACGGGGTTGTCCAGCCGGGCTATTTTTTCTCCGCCGGCAGACTAAATCCATTAAACGCGGGTGTAAAAGGGGTCCCGTTAGATCAACAAACATGCCAAGATCCCGGTGTCTTTTGCCCGAAGCTGCTTTGTCTGATATATTACAGTGAAGACATAAGCGTAAGAAGTCAGCTGCGTGGCGGGGAGACGTCCCATAACTCACGCAACAATTCAGCAGCCGTTGCAGCCAGATGGCGCTGAGCGGAAACAACGTGCCGATAGATCGGCGCCTACCGAGGCCAAGAAAAATGAAATGGCCAGCGTGATAGCGCGCCCATATTTCCTCTGATCGGCCCGGTAACGCTGCGGTGACGTAAGGCCGCGTGCGCTGTGATGACTGACCTGCGGGTTTTTGAAAACCTCGTATTTTTCGCCCCTCTCCTGAAAGAGGACTTGGTTCTCGCTGTCCCTCGTCCACGCTAAGAGTGGCTCCACCATGTTCTCATGGTCTTCGAACGTCCGCTCTGCCAACAGAAGAGCAAATCGACAAAATGTGATGCCGTTGAACTGTAGAGCGAACAAGCTAACAACTTGCAGTCAGTGACTGGATACAGTGGGACACCTTGCGTATACGCCAATGAGCCATAACATTATGACCACCACAAATTTATCATTGAATATAACGCAACAGCAGTGCAATAAATTCTGCCTTTACGATTAGAATTATTTTGAATTTTGACTGAATGTGTTTGAGAGAGGTGTCGACATACAGTACTGGAACGTATTGTGATTGGAACTGTAGTTTGTGTTGCTGTTGAACTGTACCGGGTCACACTGAGACAGAGAGAGATGTCCCCTAATATTTTGTTCATCCCACTCAAAACAAAATATTAGGAACACCTCTCAGAATAACCCAGTGCAGTTCTACTGCATCACAAACTGCAGTCCCAATAACGACCGCTGAAATATGTCAACACCCTTCCCAAACGCATTCAATCAAAATTCACCATAAACCCCTTCTGAAGGGAGAATTTATAGCACCGCTGTTGCACTATATTTTATGGTAAACATGCAGCAGTCATACGGTTATGCTTGATCGGCGACTTTCAGTAAAAGCGCCACACATGATGTCTGCACTTCATTAAAAGTCGTGGATCTTCTGGACCCACCAGGACGGGATTCGGGAGGCTCTAAATCAGTTTGAAGTGACTGTCCTTTTGTTGAAATATCACTTGTACAATTTCTCACCATGATAAATGAGCCTGTCAGAAGCTTTTAAGGGTTCAATCGTTTCCACACATTCGGGGTTGCAATGTGAGTGTCATTTATTTCGTCTTTCTTTTTTTTTTTTTAATGTTAGTAGTGACTTGCAAGAGGAAACATTCACTGTCCCCCAAACTGGCCATTTCCAGGGGACTGTTTTATGGTTATTCCACTCTTTCGCTATCACTTGGTTGATGTTAGTCTGGAAGGCAATAACAGATCATGCTAATCATACTTGAACAAAGATCATAGCAGTGACTTTACAGTATCTCTGAAAGGTTGTGAACATCGAGCAGAAATCCTCGGGCCGCGTGCGTACTTCCCACCTCTGCAACTTTTTTAAAAAAGCCGACATGGAATATAATTTACAATCACTTCCAAACGCTGACGGCAAGGCAGCCTTTTGGGAAAAATCGTAAATGTCTCCAACATTACCCTCTCACATTAATATTCCGACCACAATCTGCTGTAATCTCGCATTCAAATCTCCCCCCCTCCCCTCCGTGTTATCTTTGTGTAATAAAAGAGAAATGCTTCGCCATATGCGGGCCGGTCGCGTGTCGTTTATCGTCACATCGTCGCTTCGCAGCTGTAAAATTGTCTATTTCAAATGAATTTAGGAAGCAAGCCTCCCTGTTTGCTGGAGGGACTTTCGGTGGTTTGAAATTTCGAAAAGCACACTTTCTACCGCCTTCTCCTCTTCCTCCTGCCATCTGCCCACACACACACACACACACACACACATACACACACTCTCTCGCTCTCAGCGGTGTAGATCTCCATCATGTTCCTGGACATTTGACTGCAGTTTAGCAATTACAGGTTGCCAGCTGAGGTAGAACCAGGCATTAAAGAAATTGCTACCAGAGTTGCAGTCTTCACTTTGACTTAAACAATGATTAAACAGAGCGGTGTGCGCCGTATAGTTATTAGGAGTAGAGAAAAAAAAAAAAAAAAAAACCTTTGAACTGCGCTAACCACATGGCGCGCCGTGCATGGCGAGCACATGGCTGAATTTAACGGCCACGATTTGTTTGAAGATGGCGTCGCTGTTGGGCTCCGTGGGTGCTTATTGGACAGAACTTGACTCCGCTTTTTGCTGATGAGGATTAAAGGTTGGCCAAAATGTGCTGCTACTTTACCCCACAATGGTTTAATACACTCAGTAGGAGGAGGAGGATGAGGAAGGTGGCGGCGGCGGCGGCGGCACGGGTGCTGCATGCATCACCCTCATGTCAGTGAGTCACCGCAGGGATGATCTGCTATAAGTAGCAGCCGGTGCGCCGGGCTAATTTTAACATGGGCCATCATCTGGTCGAGAATAAACAGGGATGACCAAATGGAAACACGCGTTTCCTCATTTGTTGTGAGCTGGTTGCGTATACACAATCATCTGTGGGCTCAAAAAAAAAAACAAAAAAAAAAAAACAAGCGCTGAAGGTGAAAAGTGAAAGAGTGAAAGCGGGGGATTGCTCTTTTACCAGCATGCATTTCATATCCAACAAAAATGTTGGAGAAAAAAAAAATCTGCTCCAAGCGTGTCTTTTTGAGATATTGACAGAGTGGAAGCTTTCAGCAGACCAAAAACAATAATAATAATAAAAAAAACAAAAATCTGGTCAGTGTTTTCTCTGAAGGGGCTTTTTTTTTTTTTTAACAACAACAAAAAAAAGGAACCAACAATGAATTGATTCAACAAAAGACTCTGATTTATTCCTCTGTGCCATTGCAGACCTCCGCTGTAGTCCAGAAATGATTGGAACAAGATGAGGACGCGAGCGCTGCGCGCCATCCCGGAGTGGTGAGTAAATACTCGCCTGCACACCAAATGTCTGTCACTCCACCACCGAATGTGGTCCCCCCGACAAAAGCCCGACACTCTGCCTTCAGACATGTTTGCGGATGGCGTCTCTTTCATGTGACGACCGGGTTGTTCTGTTGTTGTTGCTTGTTTTGTTTTTTTTTGTTTTTTTTCTTTTGTAAAAACAAAAAGATTTTGGACACACAGGGTAGCATGTTTGTAAAGCGTGACGAGCCCGCATAACACCATGTTGGTTTTGGTCTCGCTTGCTCGCCCACCTGCGACATGCAAATCTGCAACTGAAACCGTCAAGTCGCGTCTGCGCGGCTTTTCGAAAACCATTAAAAATCCACATTCCAAATCCAATTTAAATCCACGTTAATAGATATGAATGAAATGCAAAATGGTGAAGGACGTTTCTGGATCTTGTCCGGATAAACTAATGAAAAGTTGCTGGGTAGATTTGCTATTTGTTTTTTTTCTGTGTGTATGTGTATTATTTGAAAAATGGCTGCAGTGAAACAAGCAGCAATGAAAGCGTCACTATTACACTTTGATCCAGTTGCTTAACAAGCATCGATTCCCTGACAGAGAGTTTAATGCCTTTGCCACTAGTGCCTCATTAAAAAACAGTTTCAGGCATGATGTAAAGCGATACGCCCGGTCGTGATATATAGCGAAAGATTGTTTCTTCCTAATGATCAGACGGGGTTGTTCGGAAACAGGGAAAACAGATGGGAACAGATGTCCGGCCCGCTCATGTAAATATAGCACAGACAGCCTCGGATGGAGGATTGAGATCATAAGCCGTCTATTTCCGCGTGACAGCGAGGATGACTGACAGTGTCCGATACAGCAAATTAAACCCACCTGCCTGCGCGAGGTGTATCTGTGTGTTTTAGAGAGGGAGGAGCGGGGGGTGGAGGGGAGTATAAGAGAGAGAGAGAGGGGGAGAGGGAGATGGATGGGGGCCGCTGCAGTGTATGGCTGCCATTGCGCCAATAAAAACACAGTCCATCATCTGACTGGAATATCCCACCCTGCGTATCGTGTGCGCGGAGTTGACAACGAATACAAAAAAACACACCGACCGTTGCTCATCAACCGCCGCTGTGTTTTGTTTTGGGTTTTTTTTCCCCTTCTGCTTTTGTTATTGGCCGCCCAGCCAGCCAGGAGCCCGCCCTTGCGGTGTTCCCGCACTATATATATATATATATATTTCCCAGAAATCATTTATCAGTGATGCGGCGTCATCGACCGCATGACAACTCTAGCTTCTCCGGTTTTCCGTGAATGACGTTTTGGATGGGCGCTCCGCCGTCCAAACTTCAGCCGGGAAGCTTGTCAGCAAATGTTGAAAACCGCTCCGGCGCGCCTTTTTATTTTTCCCCCCCCCTCGCACGTCATGACATGTCGCCAGGTGTTTCGGACAGCAAGCGCGGCCCGCAGGTTGAATGACCGTGATGTATGATGTGATGACAGCGCATTAAAAGATACGGCCCTCTGATTAATCGCCGGCGCCGTATATTCCGCGCTGCAGGAGCTCACCCAGCTGCAGCTCGTGGTTGGTCTCGCACAGGCTCCAGTTCACGTTGCAGTCGCAGTGGGTCTTCTCGAACAGGTTGTCCAGGACCTCCCTCACGTCCTGCCTCTCGTCCACCATCAGGGTCTTGGAGCTGCCGTTGTTCATCAGCACCTTCACCACTAGCTGTCACGAAAGAAAACAAAAAAGGCAAATTTGACCTTGCTGTATTTTCACCAGCATGTTAAAGACAAAAAAACAGAGTATTTAGAAGTCTTGCTTTGAGGAACAGCCAGACTGATTTATATATATATATATATATACATATATATGTGTGTATATTTGAGAACGTCCATGTTATTTTAATGTCTCTGTGGTAAGAACGCTAGTTCAGAGAAGCAAAACAGGAACTCTCAGAAATCCACAACATCGTTCTTTACGCTTTATATTCCTCAATCAGAATGGATATGCATGAAAATGAATAAGTACACAGTTTTATTGGTTGCCAATGGGCCCAGTGGCACTATTTCCTCTGTTTTCAGGCTAAGCGCTAAGCTACCTGGCTTCCAGTGTCCAACACTTTAAAGGGAATGATGGGAAAGTGAAAAGCAAACTTCTTATCTTACTCTTGGAAGCATTAATTTAGGAAGGTTTGGTGCCATTTTAAGAAAAATGGCATATAAAGCAGGTCACTGTGGTGGTGACCTGTCAGTCAGGAGAGAGGCCGAGAGAAATCCTGACAAAAAGAATACTACAAAAAGACAAATACTTTCTGAATTGCAGGTGATTTGAACCGTTATCTTTGATGGAGGTATCATCTTATGAATTTGAACATATCTGCTGTGTATTTGGGAGTAAAATCTGGCAATGATTGAATGAACAGGTAAACAATCCCCTCTGTAAAGACCCGCAGAAAACAGATGTCGGTTTATTGTTTGTAAGTGCGACTGTGGAAGTTTGGAGAAAACGTCCAATTCCACTGAACAAAGGCGACAAACTTATTAATTAAAAAAAAAAAACAATTAAAATGGTTGAAAATTATTTCTAAAACATGTTATCATAATCATATTCTACTTTTATTATGAAGCCTGTGCACCTGACCACAGTGAACACACACACAGACACACACAATGTGAGAATGTTGAGGGGCGTGTGGAGGTTTCGGGGGCACGTGTTCATGTGCTCTCTCGCTCCCTCCAGACCACAACTTCCTGCCAGCGCGGGGGATGGAGCCGGCGACCTCTCGCGACCCAGCCCTCCTCTCTAGTATCGGGGCTACACCCTCGATCGGCCTGCCCGCGCGAACGAAGAAATTAGCGCCTCGGCTGATCGTGATAATGGAACAAGGGTGCACGTTTCTACGCCGCGCTCTCGCGCCCAAGAAACGAGCGCCGAGGTGCGAGCGGAAACCGCCCGACGGCCGGTTTCCGTGTGGCCGTGTCAGCACGTGTTACACAGTCCATGGCTCGTCCGCATTGCAGTGTTAATTTTTTTTTTTTCCCCCCCCAACATGTTGCGGGCAGCTGGACTTTCCGGAGTGAGATATCAAATCCAGCCTCCGAGCGCAACACGGCTTGTTTATTTTTCCATATCACAGGCTGCATACAACAAGTAGTTGTTTGCGTTTGGGAGCGGGGCAGCTGCAACAGCAGCACCCGACGAGCGCGGCTCACTGGAACGTATTTGCCCCTTTTCCCGCCCCGGCTCTCCCTCTTTTTTTTTTTTTTTGCTTTTTAATCCCATTTTGCAGCCCGAGCGGCTTCTCTCGCTCGGGGTCGGCTGAGATCAATTTTGCTCCGCAGCAGACCGGCACTTCCTCCCGAGGCTCATATGGCCTCGTGCTTTCCTCCCATCTGGAAACGAATCCAGCTTTGGGAAGCTGAGGCGTTTCAGGGATCCGAGGTCGGCCAGACGCTTCGCTTACATCATGAAACGCGGGTTTAGGAGGGTTTGGAGTTCGATCACGTGTCACTCGACCTTGATCTTACCTGAAGAAAGCAATATGGTTTTGGTGACAGTAGAAGGTTTTTTTTTTTTTTTCCATGAGTAATAACTCATGTACTCTTAAGAGTACATGAAACTTGCAGGGAACGCCGGATCCGGCAGGTTCACCTGAAACTACAGCGCCTCTTGACTGCAGAGGGTTTTGCTCCAACCACTGAGAATGCACTTTTCTCCTCACTCACAGATGTTCCTGTGCATCCTCAGTATTTGCACACACACACACACACACAAACGCGCGCGCACACACACACATGGTATTTCTGAAAACTGGTGGTTTCCCTCAGATTTTAGACCCCATCTAAAAAAAAAAAAGACCTTATCAGGCCTAACAAGCAGTTAGAGCCTCACCTCGGACCTCTGAGCTTGGAAAGTGAGGAGCTCTCGGATAAAACGGCCTCGCGATAAAAAGCGCGCATGCTTGATTTGTGCAAAAATTGCAATTCCTGATGTGCGGCCCCGCTCGCATGACCGCACGTCTGCGCTGGGGGAGCTTTGAAGATGAGAGCACATCCACATATCACCCAGCGAGGCTCTGCTGTCGCGCCGGATGCGAGCGGGATGGAAGTGGCCATCCGTTAACGTGATGGATGGAAAAGGAGAGAAAAGGGAGAGAGACAGAGAGATGGAGAGAGAGAGAGAGAGATACGGGCCGCGTTTGAACGGTTCCTCTTTCATAGTCATGTCCGGTGAGGTCACCGGTGGATCCGGCGAATCACCTCGGCGTTCGCTTACCTTTTGCACTTTAGCCTCCTTGAGCTTCTCGAGCGCCAGCTTGATTTTGTCCGCCTTCATCTGCGCCTCGATTTCCTCCTGAATGCGACCATGACAACACACCGTGAGTCAGCCAGCCGCGCATCCAAGCTACGCCGGCATAACGTCTGAACATGACACTCTGAAACATGAACTAGATGAGCTTCCCATTGGTGCCTGCTACAGTTGAAGCCCATGGGAGTTATCTTTATGCTAAGCTAAGCTAGTTGGCCGCCTGTTGCTCATATCCAAGTAGGGTCTCAGTCTTTTCACATGACGCTCTGGAAGAAATAAAAAAGTTAACGTATCGCTCTGATGCTCGCGTGGTGCTGCGGGTGAACCAGACGCCGAAGTCTGGCGACTCCATTTCTGCGGATGTAGCCCTTCAGTAGGTGTAACGTGCTTGATTTCAGCTCTTCCTGTGGGTGGACACGCTTCCACTCGGGAATTCCACTCGTGAAACTTTGCACCCAATCTACTGGATCTCAATTAGAACCATTGGGCTGCTTTTTCTCTTTGGATTTGCGCCGATAAATCTGGTGCATCGCGACTTGAAGCTCCTGGCTGTAGCGCAGCTTTAATGAACATGTAAACCGCCGCAATGACGCATTTTTCTGCCTCGGCACAGCTGTTGGATTTTTTTTTTTTTTTTTTTTTTTTACTTTAGAAGGATGAGGTAACAAGTGCTGCTAAAGCAATAAGCTCCTGTCTGGCTTTCACCCCCCCAACTCTGCCACACTTTCCCTCCAGTCCTGTAACCTTTGCTATTGATCCTCTTGCTCCTTCCTGCCTCGTGGCGTCACGCGTTTGATCCGTTCCAGACAGACTCTCGGCTGCTTTGCCTCGCGAGTCTGTAAATGTAGCAGATGCCTCCGTCCGTTTCGCCATGATCTCATCATTAGAAGAACAATAGCACTCTTCCCACTTCTGCAAAGTCAAAAAAGTGCCCAAAAGAAAATGTATATGCTGGGAACCGGCAATGCTTCCTGTTTCTAGTGTCCAGTCGCTCCATTAAGAGATGATGGCTGTATTTCCCTGTTGGCCTCATGTGTCTGAGGTTCCAAATTAAATTTAAGAGCCTAGAAATTCACAGAAAAAACTCACATCCTTTTAATCTTTGCCCCTAGTTCCTCCCTGGCTTCCTCAATCTTTCCAAACCCGGCACTCGCAGGCCTTCATTCGAACTCTCACTTCTTACATTTTAGCTCAGCAGAGCTGAGTCGGGACTCAGTCGAGAGGCTCAGAGGTCTTTGCAATTGTCTGATCGCGCTGACTCACGCTGACCTGGCTGACTCACCTTCGTAGGCTTTTTCGACTGAGGGGGCGGAGGTGGCGAGGACGAGGCGGCCGGCGAGGCGCTAACATCGCTGCTGGCGCTGCTGGTGGGCGACGGGGCTGATAGGAGGGAGTAGGCCGGCTGCGTGCTCATGCCCTTAGGCGGAGGCGGCAGGCCCGGTTGAGACGGCGACGGCACCTTCAGGTCCTGGATCTCTGCTGCCAGTTTCTCTTCGGTGGCATTGAGGGCGGCCATGAGAGCGTCCAGGTCATTGTCCTCCAGTTCGTTGAGAGACTCTGGTGTCGGAAGAAAATCACTGCATTAGTCATGAAGCCGTGCAGGTGCCTTATGTGCATGAACAGAAATATAGAAATACACCGATCAAGCATAAAATTATGACTTCGTGTTCACCATAGAATATAATCCAACGACCCTGCAATAAATTCTCCCTTCAGGATGAGTTTTATGCTGAATTCTTTTGTATCTGTTTGAGAAAGGTGTTGACATATTTTAATTCTTGCTACTGGGACTGTAACGTGATGCCGTTGAACTGCGTTGAGTTATCCTGAGAGGCGTCCCTAATATTTTGGTCATCCCACTCATATGCATTAGGTTGACAAAATGTCAGGGTCACCTCTCACCATAACACCTCTCTCAAAGAGATTCAGTTAAAAAAAAAAAAATCCACGTAAAACTCTGATTGCAGGGCTGTTGCGTGATATTCTATGGTCC
>CAAKHG010046173.1:0-32061 GCA_901007715.1 Dactylopterus volitans
CACTGGCTCCCCACCGGCTCTCCAGCCTCACGAAACAACAGCAGTGTACTGAGCTGAGTGACTGAGCATACTCTCAGACAGAGAGAGAGAGAAAGAGAGAGAGCGAGAGAGAGAGAGAGAGAGAGGGAGAGAGAAAGAGGGGCGGGAAGCGGCACAGCGCGAGAAAGAGAGAGAAAGAGAGAGAGAGAGAGAGACAGTGAATGTGTGAGGAGTGAGAGAGCAAGGGAACGAGGAAGAGGTAAACAGCAGCGCTGCATTCCTTTTCCCGCCTCATGCCCATCTGGCAGGATACACGCCGCCGAGAGGGGGGAGAGATAGCGAGACAATGTGACACCAGAGAACGAGGCGCAGAGACAAAGTGTGAGAGATGGATGAGGAAGAGACCGTGACGCCGTTTATATGCACACAAAAATGGGATTATGGCGAAATCTGAGACCTGAATGCCAACCTGGCAGAGCTCACCTCACCTTAGCTAATCCACAGCAATTAGGGTTGTAGTCAGGTGTGGTAATCACGGCAAAGGATATAGAATAGTCAGTTTTTTAAGAGCAGAAACTGAAAGCTTGAGCATTTCCACAATGTGTTGAGCCAGTGTCTCCAGTGCTGGGTTATCAATCATTTTTTGTGTTTTATGTGCTTTCTATAAAAACATTATGTCTCTTAACAAAAGCCAAAGGACTGAAAATGTAAAACTTTTATCAGGACCATAGAAAAACCTAAAGCAAATTAATATAATTAGTCTGTGATCAACACATTACTTAAATCATAATTTTCATGCTGCAACTAACAAATATTTGAATTGCGATTATCTGTTGGTTATTCTCTCAATTGATTGATTAGTTGTCAGAAATTGGTGAAAAGTGTGGATCATTGTTTCCAAGAGCTCATGATTACATCTGTGAATGTCTTAATTTGTCCAGAAACCTAAAGATATTCCTTTTAATGTCAAAGAAGAGTAAAGAAGCTAGACAATATTCACATTAAATGACTGACTGATTCATTGATAGTCAACATAACTGGAGATTAAATTCGATAACTGACAACTATCCAATTAGCAGTCTGACTGTTGCAGCTATGGCTTCAGCGCCCTCAACTCTGCTCAGTGGAATAGCAAATAACTAAATGAATGATTAAAGAGTTTTGCGTGACGTAAACATGGATGGGTAATGATGAAAACAAAATTTACATCCATTTGCCATATTGGATGTACAGCGCTACCAAAATAATACTACTAATAATATCATGACGTTAATATTCCCCGGCCATAAGATGAGTGGCTCTGGTTTTCGTGATGATCAGAATGTGTGACATAGTCAGGCTTACAGTATGAGTGCATGCAAATAAAGCCAGTTTGAGAAAAAAATAAAAATCACAATTAAAGGACAGCAACAGAGACATAACATGCACCTATGAGCCATAGCATAAAAAAACAATGCATGTTTACTATAGAATATAATGCAACACTAAATTCTACCTAATATTTTGGTCATCCCACTCATATGCATCACATTCTGGTAAACATGCAGTGGTTTTAATGCTGCGGCTGATCTGTGCGTGGTAAAACCACACCGAGCACGAGAGGCGAGACGGGTCTAAAAACCAGAGCCAGCCTGCTGTTGTCAATGCCAGGTTATTCACAGCCGCCCACTGCCTGACTCAGACCTCCCAATTAGAAGATGAAACCTGCAGGTGAGAGGTCACCCCTGTGCATCCAAACAGAGGCGTGCTGCCTCTCCGGAGACGCACACTGCTCCAGTGCCCTACTCTGCAAGGGCGACTCCCCCGTACCTGGGGAAAAGCTGGTGCCCGAGCCATGACGCTGGCGACATGACAGCTTCACTCACCCGAGGTCAAAGTCCAGGCAGTGTAACGTGAGACGCGGAGCGCGTTCTCGCAGCCAGGCAGCGGCTCGGAGAGATAAAAACCATGTCGCCACTGTTGCTATCTCATGAATATTTGTAGTCTCTCTGTACTCACTCAAAGGTTTTCACACTAGCAAGGTCTGTTCGTTTAATGATTAAAGTTGTTAAATGGTGCAGAAGCTTGACAAGAACTCGTCTATTAGATGATACACGGAGAAAAATAGTGTTTTCTAGTTAGGGCTTCCCTCTTTAAAGATGCATACTTATTCATCTATGACACCGTTTTGTGATGCGCTTACTATCCTCTTGCATCAGTGCCCAAACTCAGAGCGAAAATCCCTCAGTCTGATGCGAATAAGGACTTGCATATTTCAAAGGCACATTTCCACATTTGGAGGGAACTATTTTTAATCAGATGAGGGGGGGAAAAAAAACAAAATAGCTAGGGATTGTTTGTTCATGGGAAAACTAAACCCAACTGGAAGGGCAGACTTCCACCGAGGCAAATAGCCCGCACATCTCTGATGTGCAAATCTGTATCTGAATGCATCTATATGTGGAAGTATTTCCAATAGTACTAGAAATAAAGAAATAAAGTCGCAAGTAATGTAAGTCTTTCTGTCTCTTTCCTCCTTCTGAGGATGTCCAAGACAAATTTAACACATTCAAAATGCGGATTTGAACAAAATAAGATTATGTTTGAATGTTAATCAATTGTCAATAAACCAATTTTATCATTTAGTAGTATTGTTTGTTAGTTATCCTTTTTTAATGAAACTGATATTCCAACATGTAAATGTACGTATGGGACTTTTGCAATGTTATGTGAGCTAAATAAGCCAATTGAGAAGACAAATAGCAGATTACGTCTTCCATCGTTACATCTTCGCAAGCCAAATAACATTTTTGACAACATCTTGCTTCCCTTTGATATTATTTCATTTTGAATACGAAGGTCTTCAAATGTTTTGTTTCTTGCCATGAATAGCCAAACCAGCAGGGTTAAAGTCTGGTGTTTGCACGGATTCAGATGTCACATTCATATTTTACCAGATAATGTCTGAGGTGTGGAGTCATACATCTCCCGCCAGCTGGCTTCTGGCATCATACGGACTATAATTTATTTATGTAGCCTCGGGGAACTTCAGGTGGTGTAACTGGCTGATTACATCATATCTGTTGTATTTTCAGTGCAAAGAAAGTGGGAAGAGTCTAAGGCAGGAGGAAGGGCAGGGCCCGGGACTAAAAAAAGCTGGGGAGGTTTAAGGGCGAGATGAGGTGAGGGATGAAAAGAACAAGAGGTGGGCCAGCCTCTCTCTCCCGCTGCTTGCTTTTGTTGTGAAATTTAATTCGAGCACAATCTCATCTGGGCTGGGAAATCACAGGGGACGGACTCCGCTGCTCCATCCTTTGCTCCATCCTCCTTCTGTCTGTCTTTGCTCTCCTTGTTTGAAAGAGCAGGTGAACTGCGGCCCGCACCCACCCACCCACCCGAACTCTCCACCTTCGCTCGCCTTTCCACCCACGCACACACACACACACACACACACACACACACAAGAAGCGCGCAATCTTCGGCACACTTATGCGCGGCGCCCTGAGACAGTTACTTCTCCTCACACTTCCACGCATGCAAATGCGCAAATATATACGGAATATATATGCAGCACGAGCACCGACAATGCACACGCAGCAGCTGTCATCTTGCGGACAGCTGTGTTATGGCGCCGTGTCAGTGGGTGAGGTGGCAGGAGCGCGGCTGGGCCTGCGGTTCGGCTTATCAGGTTTTTTCCAGCCTACGCACCGCCACTGATGCTGGCTTTAAACGCAAGCATGCGGTATACACACCTCAAAACACTCCTCTAGCCTGAAACCTGCATCGGCTAAAAAAAATTTTAGCCAATTTGGGGCGGTGCGAATAAGCCGTGAACACGTACTGCCTATTAAAAAAGTACATATGGCGAGCTGGTTGCAAACACCTGCTTATTTACGGATCAAGCCGTTACGGAGCAAGATCATAATAGTTTAGAGTCATGTCTCTGTCCATATGGCGCCTGCACGACCAATAATCACCCTCACGCAGCTCTGCTATTTGCCTCTTGAGGGAAATATCTGGCTTTTTACCTGCTAAATTCTCCACTACGTTCACCAGCTAGTTGCCAGTGTGTTGTCATCTCTCTCTCTCTCTCTCTCTCTCTCTTTCTGAGTACAAACATTTACTCAGCAGCCAGCGGCACACTGTTGTTTAATAACAATGATTTGGTGATAACCGCTTTAAAATCTCTGCGCCTTGTTCTTTATTTTGCTACGGAATAGTCAAATAACTGAGCACATTCTCCCCGCTAGTTAAGTTTCTGAGAGCATTTACACTTTTTAATCAAAATTGACCAAAGCGAGAGAATAATAAAAAACATAAATAAAAGTATAATAAAATTATAATTATTTTTTTAATATTTTATGCTTAATTTGAGACTTTTTTCTACCTTTTTTTGTACTGCTTCAGCAACTTCCTGCATTGCTTTTACGGTTCAAAGATTCTGCTATTTTCACCAGTTTCATCTGATGCTTCCAAAAAGAGCTTTTTGAGAAAAGACGCACAAGAGAAAGGGGACATTTTTGTAAAAGCATTTTCATTACTAACGACATTTCCACAGCTCTATTCAAGAATTACAGTAAGCCTTGACAGTATGGAATAGAGGCAGCATGCACAATCCCAGGACCCTGAAATTGAATCAGCCAAATAGAATTAAGTCATCATTAAGTTCATCATTTATGTACATCCTTTCCTACTATCACATATCAAAATGTCCACCATGAAAGAGGTCAATCATCACATTAATATTGTGCACACACAACCTAAAATAGAAAACTGTAATGAGAACTCCATCCAATTAACATATCCAGTAAACATCTTCCCTGTACAGCTGCTGCTGCTGCTGCTAGAATATCATTCTGCTTCTGAGTTTAATTTTTGCCCTTTTCCTGCGCTCTCTCCCACACAAACACTTTCCTCTCGTTCTCAAATAAAACACAATCTCTCAACATCTCTCTCCTGCACCTCACTTCCTCCGCCTCACTTGTCGCCGCACTTCAGGGCCTCCTCGGGAGATCAATCAATCGATCGATCGATCAGACAGCTGATCAGAGCTCGGAAAGCTCTTGCTGAACAGCACAAGGCGCCGGACCCTGGCTGAAAAACGGGGCATGGTGAGAAGCCATCGAGCAGAACAAGAGGGGAAGAGTCTTGTGTGTCTATGCATGTGTGTATGGGGATGAGAGGGTACAGTGTAACAGCTCCTCTCTTTAGAATTACTATCATCTGGCTCAAAATATTCAAGAACGAAAGCTCCGCTAGCTGGAATGATGCAAAGATTTCTGTATCTATCCCTGTGTGTGTTTCTGTGTGTGTCTTAATATCCCTGGAGATCTCTTGATCCAGATTCTTCCATCGCCAATCTCTCTCTCTCTCACACACGCGCACACACACACAGACACACACGCCACAGCGCTATTAATACACCTCCTTTGAGCTTTTCCCTTTCATCGTGCCTTGAGGCCTCGCGTAGTTTCATCTCGCAAACCGGAATTTACCACCACAATTAGAGTTTTAAGTCTTAAACACGGTGCGTCCGATTCCAGAGTGAAGAGTAACGACGGTTTCTCATAAAGGTCTGGATTTGATTGATTTGATTTGTATCTTAGCACAGAGGGGCCTGACTCAAGCGCAGATTCAAACACCCTGAGGGACGTGCAAAATTAAGCAGATAAAGGACACTGAGAGGAAATGAGAAAGCTAATATATCAGTTCTTTTAGATGTTAACCGACGTTTTTGTTTGTGCTTCAGCCCTCCACTGAATATTCTTGCCGTCATTAATGGTCATGTTCTGCTCTTGTACGCTGCGTGCGAGGCTTTCACAGACTGTATATGATCTCAACTTCCTCCTTTTGTGCAAAAGTGAAACCAAAATATCCTGGATACCGACGTTGCCATCTTGCGTCGGTGATATCATTCAGAGCACGAGTCTGCACAGCAGCAATCAGAAAGGAATCAATTCAACATTAAAAAAAACGGGGTTTTTTTTACAGTTTGAAACAGAAATAATAGTTGTGGGAAGATTTCTTGACTTTCTTGTGTATACTTCCTAAACACAACCCTCTGTAACTTTATTTCAACACTATTGCAATGGTATTTCACCCAGAGCTGCTGTCAATCATGATTGAGTCATAACTAATCAAATCATACTTGTGAGAAAAATGAACACGTACATCAGTGTGATAAAAAAAAAAAACTACTAAAAAGGCAGTAACCACCTTTGGGGGGAAAAAAAAGGTGCAGGGATGTAGCAGTTCACAGAGTTCCCACTTCAGTACTTAACTCAGTTTTGCGGTCGCGGTTCGGTACAAGGAAATAAGCAACAAAAAGTCCCAGAAGCATAATTTTTCATTCTTTTTAATCTATTTTAAGGCTTAATATGGTCTCTCACAATTGAGTTACTGCTCATCTACGTGGGTAAATACCACAGATGCAAAAGATGGGACATTATTTAAGAAATATTTGAAACGAAGCCCCCCTTCCACTGCATGTGGGCTCACAGATGTGTAAATGTAAACGCCAACAGCCTCTGTAACGTCTTTGGTCCTGTCTGCTCCCATTTAGAGGCTTGTTCAAAAACAGCAGGGATAAGTAGTTGGACTCCTTTTCTTTTGCCGTGCTCCGATGAGCAGCAAATCTGGGTGATGCCATCTAATATGCATAGGCGTGTTCAGCGTGTTCAGCGTGTTTTACAGCGCTGTGAGGGGACATGTTGCCCATTGCTGTTGTATTCCACAGGGAACGCCCATTTTTTTCTTTATATACAGCTAATTTAAAAGAGGCTAGTGGGTCTTCCCCCACCTGTATGCCACATGAACATAGTTACTCTGCTTTTCTTCTTCTGTTGTGCAACAACAAAAATTGTTTAAAAATCAGCTGCAGAGCCGGTTCAGACCTCCATGGGGCCCTAGGCAAAATTCTGCTAAGGGGCAGGGGCTAACTGAACACTCGCACCTGACACCCAGTGGAGTCCACTGGCTGACTGACTGGACTCTGTGCTGCTTGTTAGGAACTTAAGCATAGCACTTGGAAAATAAAGATCAAGCTACTATTAATTCAGTTCCATCAAATTGATTGCACTTGTAATACCTTCATATACTTAAAATGTAGGTGATTTAGATTATTATTTAGCCTATTTAGCACCATTGTCATAATATCTCACAAGTTTAATTTATTCACTAATATATCTGCATCTATATGTGCCTGTGCGCAAGCAAGCAAGCAAGCAAACAAAATTCAATCTTAGTAAATATTTATCCATTACTTTCCATTTTGTACAAGTGCAGTTGTAACTACACTCAGAGCGATTGATGACACATTACAGAAGCTAGCAAGACGCACACGGAGACCGTCCGCTGTTCACCCAGGGCTCACCGCCCTGTTATGTCGGTCAAACACGGACTAGCCCCGTCCCTCCCGCTCTCCCACCCGGAGAGGAGATGATGCACATGCATGCACTTGCAATCTGACGGGCGCGAGCATGAGTTTGCGGGGCCCTACGCAACGTGCATAGTGTGCGTATTGGGTGAACCGGTACTGATCAGCTGCACATGTGAGGAGCCGTCATGCCGTCTAGTTTTTATACCATATATGTCAATGGTCATTACCACTCTGGCCACCACTAAAAAGTGGCATTTTTGATGAATAAAATGAAAAATAGCCTATTAATTTATCCTCCATGTGTCCAGTAACAACAGATTCCAGCCAGGTGTGACCCTGACACAAGTGAAACCGGTATACACCCACCTCCTGTCACTCGATGTGCTCTGTGATAGGTTGTTTCTGATCAATTAATTATCAAATGATACAGAAAAGGATGGCGTCATGATGACTGCTGTAGTTGACAACCAGTCTGCGGAAATCCATGACATCTTAGCTAATCAGACATCTGTCAAAAGTTGTTCAAAAACTGCTAGGTGCAGGACGATTGATGATTCCTGTACAGAAGGGCAGCCATTTGAAAATTATATACTACCAAACTGCAACTTTATGTTGAGAACATTTCAAAAAAATTCATTTAGCATTTTTTTTTGAATACTCTGAAATAAAGTGTTTGATTGCCAGATTATGTCTGAATGGTTAAACAGATTTAAATGCACCTCGTCACTCACACACACACACACACACACCGAAAAGCCCTATTGGTATGCAAGGAATGCCGAATCCACAAAGACGGAGTGAAACCATAATGATCCTGTTGAGAACATTGGGCTGTTGCTGCAGTAAATAGTAATGAGATGCAACAAGAGTCATTGATATAAACAGCAGCAAATCATCCCATGGGGTATGTAAATGGATACCAAGAATAACTGTGCCACTGCAAATGTGGGAACGTATGAGTGAAAGTTAAAAACGGTATGTTGTAATCATTAACAAGATCAGACGCTGGTACGATATCAGGCTGACGTGTGTCACTTTCATCGGTCCAAAACACAACATAATAGATTAAAAAAAGAGCACATTTCTTCATTCATTCAGAATTGAATAAAAACAGGAAGTGATCTGAAAGAAAACATACAAGCCCATTCTCCCATCACAATTGGGCTCAGGCTCAATGCTGAGTATTTTTTAAACACACAAGTAAGTTACAGGCTTTCACTTTGACAAAGGAATCTAACATATCACAAAGTCCGAGAAACAGATGTTGGTTTTTTTCACTCTAAAAACCTGTCAGTCAAACTTGTTGTCTGTGGATGGGGAAAAAAAAGTTGCAACGGAGAAAATGATCGTGGTGAGAGGCGAACTTTTTTCATTGCATAAAACTGCATAAATATCGTGCACAATCCATTGCATTTTTTTTTTAAACTTGCCGCAAAATCAAAGATTTTTGCCCACAACAATCACAAAAAAAAAACACTGCGCATTTTTTTTAAGGACCGCATTATGATGAACCTTCCATGAGAAAACAATGAGCTTTCTGGGGATTTAGGAGGACGAGAGTGATCTCGATTAATAAACCACCTTGTCAGTGTTTTTCACAAAAACAAGCATGTTTTATCATGAAAATTTCTGTCACTTCATCTGATAGTTACATGCCACATGTTGGAGTAAAGCTAAAGAGGCTAATCATCAGTTGATGATTGATTAATCCCTTTCAGAGTGTGTCTGAATCTTACTTGTCAAATGTGCGGTTTTCATTTTAAGCAGAAGTGTTAAAAGCAACTTGGATCTACTAATCCACTATTTGCATATTAGGGTAGGCTAGGATTTGGGTGTACCTCAGCATCATCAGGTGCTCTGGCCTTTTACCCACAATACACCCTCTGCTGAGGCAGTTCCCACCTCACGCTGAACACATCTGAGCGTCTCAACACCAGTGAGCCCCAGCTGGGCTCCTTCCTCCTCAGCCACAGCCACAGGAATATGATAAATGACCCTCAACCGGAGGCCGCCATTCAAGATTCGGCTTCCAAATAGGCTTATTTTGACTCTTCCCTCAGTTCGATGATTGCTTTAATAGAGCAAAATTACTTCAAAAAATGCAGAATCAGTGATGTATCTGACAATCAAGTCCCATGTGCCGGGTACGCTGCAGATGTCATTTGCACCTCTGCCGTCACTGTGTTTTCTCTGAACTGTGATTTCTGATTGAAATGGTTTGAACTGGCCCTTGCTTGTTCCCTGCCACTAAGGAACGCGACGACTCAAACCGAAAGAGAATGGAAAAGGAAACACGCTCTCTGTCAGTCCATCACCGGAGGAAATTCAGGGCTGCGCTTTCATGACGCGTGTCACCGAAGGGGTCGGACACAGACGACGACAGCGCGAGTGTCTGTCAACAGTGGCACGTTAAAGCAGAATGACTGGGATAAAACATGAAGCCGCACTGAGGGAAGTGAAATGTCGTGAAAAGAGGCACAGCAACTCAAATAAGTGATTCAGCGGCATCTTCTAGTTTCTGTTGATTACAATGCATCTTCGGCATCTGTTAAATGGTCTCATTTTTAACCATCAGTGAGCGTGTGCTGTAATGAGCCTGTTTTGGGGTTGCGGCTGTTGTAATGAGGCGTTCAAAATTGCATCACTACAAGAGAAAGCGGGGACAATTACACCTGAAGGGCAAAAGGGTTTTTTAGGTGCATTGAATCTCAGTAAAGCCTCCTGCCCTTATTTATTTATTTATTTATTTTTTGTTCCGAGATAAAAATAAATAAGGAAATTCACCGCATGCTCATCTCTCTGTCATCACGTCCCCCATTGTTTGGAAATGTCACGCGGTCATTCAGCGAAGGTCAATAGTTGAGTTTTAATCACAAGTAAACGGATAGAGCAGTGCGGCTCGGGAGAAGTCCTGGTTCACTGACTTAAATGTCTCTAACAGTTGCCAAAGGACCGGGTGCACCTAGAAAAACATCTGTGCTCTCTATTAAACCGCCGAGCAGTGGGAACAATGCAAGGTGCAGCACACAATAAAAGTGTTCTAACTTAATCAACGCCAGATTGATATGAAACACTGCTGACATCGCTAGAATTGTGTATTTCTCCGGCAAAATGTTGCAGGCTTTAAGGCGTTTTGCAGCTAATCAATACAGGGGGGAAAAAAAATCTAATGCATGTTTATCAGAGAAATAGCAACATTTCATAACATTCAGACATTCCAGATACAGAGAAACCATTCCAAGATTTTTTTTTGAATGGAATAGTCTGTAATGCCAGAAATGGCAGTTGATTACACATATCCACTGCTCCCCCGCTCCCAAAAAGGCCAATCATGTGCTCTATCGCAGTTAAAAGAAGGGAAAGACATGAGCCAACCGTGTTGTTGCGGTGACGCAAGCCCACAAGGAGCGGTCGCAGACGAGCTCAGGCAAAGCGCCGATGCCACTTTAATGAACAGGATTATCGAGGAACAGAGGTGAGCACTTGTTCAAAGACAAGGTCACACAACGGCACTCGAGATGAGCCGTGAAAGGGGATGGTGTGATGAAATCTTTCACTTGCAAAACAAATGAAAAAAAAAACATATTTTCCGAGCAAATTCATCAAACTAATTGAGGGTTTTTTTGTTTTTTTTAATCCATGACATATCATATCATATTCACCAGTATTTTTATTCATAGTTTTTATGTCCCAGCGTGCATCGAAAGCAAGTGTTTGACTCTCTCTCCAGTCATTTTAATATTGGCTTGGTCTTGTTTGCATTGAATAAATGCCCTTGGGGCATCACCATGACGGCTTTCAAGCAGACTTCAAAGACTCGCTTCAACGGACGTTGGTAATATTATACCGTATGCAGAGAGGTTGCCTTCAGGAAATCAGGAAAATTCAACTGTTGATGGACTGAAGTGTCAGATTAGCACAGTAATAGAGAGAAAAAATGACAAGGCTCACTCACTGATCCTCAAAATTCATAGCGACGATCGTCAAAAATATTATTTATTCATTGTTATGTACACTAGTTATTAGTTATTTCCTGCTCTTTACACACCTATGACAATACTGCGTTGCAACACATTCTTCGAACATCTTAGCCTTTAATTAGACGCTCTCTGAAGAAATCATTAGAGAAAACATTGTTCAGAAGAATTATATGATATAAGGCATTCGAGATCAACAATCAAGAGTTCAAATTCTTTAAAAACATTCTATAAACTGCAAAATAAAAAATAAAAAAAAATATTCACAGACTAGAAATGGACATAATACAGCTGACAAAGTGTGGGTTTATCAAACTTGCAATACTCCAGGTGGCTGAACTAAATCAGTCTTTTCTAATGGACTGCTTTTCACTGCTAACCTAATTCAGTCAAACACACCAGCTCTTGGCGGCAAGCTAAAAGCCAACTCGCTACCTGAATACCAAACAGGCTGGCCAATGAGCAAACACTAACAGGAGGACTTATTGGCGTGTTTGGCACACCGCAAGAGGCCGTTCTTCACCTTTGCACACCAGAGAGACCGGTGGCGAAAAAAAAAAAAAAAAGCAGGACGCAGTCAGTGGGAAAGTGTGAGGCAAGTAGTGGCAAAGTGTAGTTCGCGGTTGGAACACACACTGTTTAACAAAAAAAGAAAAAAGAAAAAAAGTCTGGGGCAAAAGGGCTGCTGTCAAAAGTGGAACACCATCCTCTTTACAAATATATTTTCAGCTGGAATTGTTAAAACAAAACAGAAAAAAAGAGCACTTTGCGTCCTATTAACGGCTCATGGTAAATTGAGGGCTGTCGAGTTTATTGAAGTGCATGAAATCTGCAACACTAGCTGTATCCTCCTGTGTGTTTCAAGCAGTAAATAAATATATTTTAATTGGCACTGGATGTGAAACGCGCACTATCAACTCGCCTTTTGAGAATTTACGGAGTGATAACGGCGAAGTCTTTCGCCTCCACAGGAATTCGCCGGCACCCACGCACGTGTCACGCTACAGTGGGGACTTTGTTGAGATCCTGATGCAGACGCATAAACAAATCTGACATCTAACCAGGTTAAACCCTTGAGGGAGACTCGGTGACAACCGTTTTCCCCATTTCTGTCACGATTAAATCAAGATTATTGCCGTGGATGAGTCAGACATTGGATTGGGGTGGGGAGGGAGGGGGGAGGGGACTTAAAAGCAGCTCCCCGCCCGTTTTGATCTTGCAGGTGTCACATTAAAAAGGGCATTAAACGGGTAATTCCTGCCCCTGAATAATTGACCACATCTTCAGACACAAAAGCAGCAGCCTTCCGCCCATGACAGACATGCGGGCTGACAAATTTAGATGCCTCCAGAGGGCAATACTTCCACCAGTGGTGCAGGGAGAAACCCGCGCAGAGAACAAAGACTTTCTGCCATCAAACATTGAGTCGTCTTGTCCTGCGATGCCAGGAGTGGCACATAATATGTTCGGGGAAATAGAGGGAGCATTGTCATGTGTCGCCTTGACTTAAATTGGGGTTTCAAAGCCTTCCAGCGACGGCCTAATAAAAAATTTAATTGCGCGATATTAAAGGAAGTTTAAGATCTTCGGCGTCTGGGAACTTTATAAAAACTGAATTATCGTGCTGCCTGCTGCATACATTCCAAAACATGAAACTGCAATATTAATTTGCTGCTTCTTTGATTTTTATCAGCCGCCGTGCTTATTGAGAAGGGGGGGTAATGGCATCTCAACCGCAGTTATTGTTATATATAAATTAAAATCGTATTCATTCACAGATGCTCACGGAGCCCCAGTGTGAATGTGTTGAGACCCAGAAACGCATCTGAAAAATTCATGTCGAGTTAAGCTTTAAAAGTGAGCTGCAAGACTTCAGAAATATTTTCAGTAGGCAGCCGTTCATTTGCAGTAATGTACCTTTATATCTGGATCAAAGAAAACATGCCCCTTGCTGTTGTGCTGCACAGCAGCCGCTTTCGACTCGAGTTTCACTTCCAGTCAGTGTGTGTGAAAAAGAATAAATAAGCCTTGCACTCCAAGTTGTGTCGGAAAATCAGCTGGCACATTTAGCCTGTCAGTAGAATTTGTATGTGTCATATGCAAAGTTCAAACTTCAATTTGATGTGAATGTCATATAGAAATTTAGAAATTTCTACAACATAAACATGCGGGAATTCAATTTTCAAGATTTCATATGCCCCATGTTTTTTTTTGCCTTATATCGGACATCAAACTGCACTTTTTTTTAAGCTTCTGTTTGGGCAAGAAAGCGTCACATTCCATCAGGGTGCGATTTTGCTTTGACAAGTCTGTGCGTCAATGGTGATCTGTTCCATCCCGTTTTCAGGAAAACAAAAAAAAAAAAGCCACAAAAGCATCGTCCACACATCACACGCTCCTCTGTCATCCCTGTGTCCTCAGCCTTTCTTGTGTCCCATAGCAGGAGGCCATTCGCATTCTTTATGGGCCACTAAAACTGTCATGCAACTCCTATCACGTTGAATTAATCTTATGTCAGCATTCAACGGGGGACCAGTGCGCGCGAGTGTTTTTACAGTGCGGTCCTCAACGCGCGCAGTGTTTGTGTGCGTGCGCGCGCCGCGTCTCCCGTGTCCTGTTACAATCCCATAAAGCTGACAAACTGCACCACACACAACTTGTTTTATTATGTGCCGTCAGGGTGAGCTGAGTGTCTCCCGGAAAACAAGGGAGCTAATGAGCTGTAATCCACTTCATGCTCCTGGGGCGCAGCAAAAAGGAAAAAAAAAAAAAAAAAAAAAAAAGCAGAAAACTCCAGCCACAATAAAGAATATCAAACAGAGGCCATGCTGCCAGAGAGGTCAGGTCTTAGTCCTGTCTGCGCTTACCTTGAGTCGCAGGTCAGATCCCACGTGGAGAATTCGTGATCGTCAAGGTTGGTGACCACCTTGGCCGTCCTTGGCCAGACTATGTGGCGTTTAATAGCAACCAGCTCGTGGCCGGCCTCTCGTGTCGGGTAACGGCTGCAGCAGGTACCCATGTTTCCACAACCAAGGGCCTTTTTTTTTTTCCTTTCAGTTTGAACGACTATCTCTTCAAGAACATCACTGCAATCCTTTCAAAGAAAAAGCTTAAGACAACTGACTTTCATTTAGACCCGATTTTCCATTTCTTCTGTCATCATGCGTCGCGCTCCTGTCCCCAAGTTGTTCCCTTTTTCCTGTCCTTTTAAGCAAAAAAGTCCAAAGAATTTTTTAAAAAATCAATGCAAATGGCGAGAAAACATGTCGTTCCCAAAGGAATACACGCCACAGGAGCGCAGATCTTGTGAAGCGGCTTTATCAATCACATTTCAAGATTGTTAACATCTTTTCCCCTTGGTGGTCTTGTCTCAGTCCACTGCTTGCATCTTATCTATCCAAACAAGTCTTATCTCCTCTTCCATTTTTTCCCCCCCTCTTTTCTGTCCCCAACCTCTCCAGGACTACGCACAGGATTTCTCCTTTTCAGAGCGGCATTGCTAACGTTCGAGTGGCCCGTCCCTGGCAGCCTCGCCCATCTCCTTCCTCTGACAGAAGTGTTACTGTCTCCTACAACCAGTCGGACTTTAAAGGGCCGACATTGTGTCGGCCATCTTGTTGTTTTTCTCCCTCTCTGTGTGCATCTGTGCTCTTCAATCCCTCCATTGTGTTTGTCCTCCTTTGCACAGTGTTGTCCACAGATGGATACCCCACGGTTTCCAATCCCGAGCTTTGCTTTCGGTTGACGGACAACAGTCATGCAGGGGAGCGCGAGACCGGCCGGTCCCACGCTGTCAAGATGTGTGGGTTTGTCAGAGGGAAACATTCAACAAGTGGCGCGAGCTTCTGAGAATGTTTCCACTGGTAGGCTCAGCGCATGCACTTTTTGTTCCAATCTCCAGGTCTGCTATTGCAACAGCATGAGCCACTCTGCCTTGGATTAAGAAGGTTGCAATCTGGTGCATCTCAAATCAAACGTTTTGACCCAAGTGCTGAATTTAAACTCAGAATTCTGTGCTTTTTTTTTTTTAGTTTGTTTGCAGTTTCTCAGATGGACGGCGCATTCGGTTTGAGTGAAGGCATTTTGAATTCGGCGTGTTTTGGTGGAACGGCGGTGGAACTGAGCACACGTGGCAAACTGAGCAGCAAACATGGCAGCGATGCTAAAATAGGTATTGGTGTTTTTGGGTCCCCGCAGTCGGACATGGACGTCTGATAGAGATCATGTTGATTTTATTCCCACAGTTCCACTTCCTTCATGAACTCTGAGCCTGCCTCGTGCCCGTCACTTACAGTGTGACCTCACAAGTATTGTGCAACTGCTACAACCTAAAAAGAGGGGTAAAACATTTGTGTTGTTCTTTGTTCATATATATATATATATATATATATATATATATTTTTTTTTTTTTTTTTTCACAGGCAGTTGAGCACTGTGTCTGCAGCACGAGGCAGCAGCATCTGTACAACCAGTCTGGCTCTGGATGTCTGGCTTTTTCTCCCTGGGAGGTGGGAGGGTTGGGTCAGGTGTAACCATAGCAACGCAAAAAGGTAGCAGGGTAGGTATAATGGAAGGACGCGGGTGTAAGTGTACGATTCGGAGTTGCGCACATGGAGGCAGTGAGTGGCTTGATCAAGTGCAGCTCTCTCTTGGACTGATCCCAGTCAAAGTTTTCGAAGACATCAATCTGCATTTTTTACAATGAGGGTGGCATTTTAAAAGATGAAAGTAAGTGTGTGTGTGTGTGTGTGCGCACGCGCGTGTGCGTGTGTATGAGAGAGAGAGAGAGGGAGGCCTCTCACTGAGTGGATGTGCAGGACTGACATTTACAGTATTTCAAGCAGAATATGTCACAGAAATATGCCTTTCATTAATACTTCTAAAAGCCTTCCAATTTTTTTTCATTTTGTTTTAGTCTTTTCATGACGGAAATAAACCACTCGACTTTTGAACTTTGTTTAATGGCGCGCTGATTCTGACCATGCTAAGAGGCACTGGTGAGATATAAAAGAATTATTATTTTATGATGATCATACTCATGTCAATGATTATTCATGACGTACCCAGAGTTCACCGGTGACTATTACCAAACATATAAAATGTAATAACTTCTTATTATGTTGTGGTAATGCTCTTTTAATGAGGGTAAGTGGGGGTTTTTAGACGCCATCCTGAAGCCGGTGACAAGGGCATACATCACTTTGTGGTGTTTCTTTTTAATAATGCGCTCAGCTTTCATACGAAGCTCCAAGGCGCTTAATTATCCTCTAATGAATTATTTGAATTGGTGTGGCTTTTGGTTGAGTGCCAAACCACTTCCTCTGCTAATCTATCCGTCCATGAAATACGCTACCAAAAAGCAGAAAGGCACTATTACATGCCACAACTGTTGCAGACTTTGACATCCGTTGTCCTGCATTGTCAATGCTTCTTCCTGCTAAGCCACATATCAGCCTGAAAGATCTGCATTGTATTCAGATCCTATGTGGGACCCTGTGGATTAAGACTGCAGCCTGGGGGCAAGGTTAAATATTCAAGACATCCATTTCCAAGCTTCAAAGGTGGCACTGAACACACACACACACACACACATGCATGTGACATACTGATATGACCCAGAAAAATCATCTTTTTATACTAACAGGGAGGAGATGGAGACGAGAGGAGGGGAAATCTGCACGAGGGACGCCTCCGTTCACGGGAGCTCATAAGATCATGGCAAATGTTTACAATTAAGCAAACAAACCTGAAACTGCAAAATCACGGAACCTGTGAGTGTCGTCGAACACAAATGAGCTGAACCGCAGCGGTGTAAAACACGACGAGGCTTTAAGTGCCACAGGAATGGATGGAAAAAAACAAAAAAAAAACATCTAATTAATGAAGCAATTAGATTTAGAAAATTAACCAACACACCACGAGCTCAGTAATTAGATTTAAAATGAACATAAAAGATGTCTTTGGATATGACTTTAGAAAAATATAATTTATTTAAGACAAATAAAAAATGAAACTGCAGTTTACTGGGTCTTAAAAGGCAGTCAATATGTCATGAAATGCACTTATTGACTGAGCAGATAAATCTGAATGGAGCACCTAAGAAAAGAGTCGGTTAGCTTAGCTTAGCATCAGTATAGAAACAGCAGGAAACAAATAGCGTGGTTCTGTCCAAAGTTCAAAAATCCACCTGCCAACAGTTCAAAAGAAAATCTAATCTTCAAATCTTAAAATCAACAAAGACCTCAATCGGTCTCAGTTGAAAATGGCGGAAAGATACATTTATTCATGCCTCAAATATTTTTTTTAACTTTTTTTTTATGTCCCCTCTGAAGTTTAAAGTTCAGTAAACGGAGAGAGAATAAAAGAATCCTTTCAAGCAGTTTCCTTTTATCTCAGTTTGTCCACAATTATGACGGGATGAAAGAAGAATGTGCAGAATGATACACACACACATACACACACAGACACACACACACACACACACACAGACAGACAGAGACACAGACGCACTGAGCTGGTGATAAATCATTGGCCAGAGGTGATGGTGACTGAGTTTCTGCGTGGTTTCGGGATCTGAATACGGTGAGTCAGGTGTAAACACTGACTCACTTCTTCACTTCACTTAACGGCTCACCTTGATTCCGGCAGCTGCAGCTCGCAGCCTTTGCGTTCGAACTCTTAATGCATTCCTCCAACTTTTTAGTTTAGCTCAAATTCCAAGGCAATAATATTCGGTGATTTTAGCGGATGTGGCTGTAGTACCCAAACATTTCATGGCACATACTTGTCAGTCGTATTAAAGAATTTTGACATTAAGGCGGCGCATTAGTTGACGCTTTCTCGTCGTTAGGTTACATCTGCTTTTCTTCTTTGATTTCTGAGTTCGAAATAGCCAGTGTCCTTACACAGCGTGAAAGATGCTGGCACGCAAATGCGTGTTCTCCACTGGGGCCCTTCTATTACTGTGTGCCGATCTTCTTCTTCGGATATATTGGCGAGCTACATTGTTTCACACTGGATATGACGTCAAGGTAGCCCCATGGATGACGCAGCTGTCACCATCCAAGTATGGTTATGGCCCAGTGGGAACACAAACCAGATCCGGGGGTCACTGGACGTGAACTGACTGGTGGAAATGACCTATCATTTAAACCAATGCGTCTCTCTATGCTGGATTACAAATACATGCTATTGTTGGAAATTGAGCACCTGTTGTTGCACGGACAGATGTTTGAGCATATTGCTCGTGGTCCCGCCCTTCCTTAGAAATGATCATACACAGTGTACCCTCTACGGATGCTGTAACTAGCCGAGTTGTCATTTTTCTTCATGAACTAAGCGTCTGAGCGTTTCTTCCGTTCCGCCATGACTCCTTACCGCAGGTGAGATTGACGTCATTGTTTTGTATTGTCAGGCAAAACATGCTCGCACTGATGAAAACATCTGATAAGCTGGGAGGCATACAAGTCTAACGGATCGGACAATCTGAGACCCTTTCTGTCCTCCAACGGAACCGATTCTTGACTCCCGTCATGTGTCAAATGCATTTGCTCTGCCATCCTTGGCTGTCTGATTTGCTCGACCCTTCGGGGAGAGACTGAAGGGGAACGTGAGAAAACATTGCAAGGTGAGGGTACAGCAAGAAACATCAAATAGATGGATAATGAAAGTTGCTGACCACACTGAGCAAACACAAAGCTGAGAGACAAAGACTGCGGGGAACAAAGCGGCGAGTGTGGAAAAGAGGCAACGTGTATGAAAGAGAGGCTGCCTCAGCAGATGGTATCTCTGGGGAAGGCTCCTATGATTTGATGAAAAGTTGCTCATCTTATTTCCAAAGTCACTCACAACAAAAGGCCGCCACAATACTTTCTTTCACCTTCTTATACAAATAAACATCAGATCTTCACTCAAAACCCAGCATTCCTCCACAGGGTGCTTGGTCTTTGAGCTGAGCAAAGCGAGGTGAAACTAAAGCCAAAATCAAGTTTTAAAGATACTATTTCACAGTTATTTATCAGTTCATTGGAACTCCCCAGCTACGTAGCAGGTGACGCTTATAAGCCTCTATCCAGTCAGTCACATTTCATTAGTTTAAGAAATAAAATTCTGCCTTTGATTCAAAAACATTCTGTCAGCAAAACAGTACTGAGGTTTGGGGTGGGGAGGGGAGGTGGGGAGGTGGGATGGGGGGGCGGGGGGGTGGCAAGCCAGTATAGAGCGAGGAAATTATTTACCTCTAACACCTCTGCGAGTTACTAATTTACCCTTGTGGTCTAAAGTCTGCTGAATGACAGAGTAAAACTTAACATCCTGGCATATGTTCCTGAAGAGATCCTTTGGTGGAGAAGCAGCTGCGGGAAGCAAATATCTGGAGGGAACATCATTAAATATGGAATACGGCCAGTGAAGACAACATTGGATACTGTCCTTGGGCTGACATTTACAAGAAAATAATCTTTAACTTTCCTGCTGTTCTGAAAGCAAACACAGAAACCCTTTAGCACCTTCAACCAATGAAAACAACAGAAACGCTATTGTTGACAAAGCTTTCTCTTTCAGCCTTTATTTGTCTGCCAGGGAACTGTTGGTTCTTTGGTTTAGCCGTGGCTCCACGGCAAAACAAAGCCTCTTTTTTTTTTTTTCTTTTTTTTTTCCATTTGAGGACAAAGAGTGCCAGACGTTTCGCCCTGATCCATCATTTTTAGCGGCGGGTTTGCCGAGATTCACCAGCACATCTCAAAGTGGGGGGAAAAAAAAAGAAAAACAGCTTTTCCTAGCAAACTTGAAGTTGTCCTTTCCGTGTCACCAAACGACCTCAGTGACGGCGTTCATGCGGGTTGAATTAACGGCCTTCTCAGCGGGCTGCGGCTATACTTGGGGTCCATTCAGTGTTGCGCTCACCTGGCGCCTTCAAGGCTTAACGTGAAGAGCGGCGAGTTATACTTGGCCCAACTCATAATCTGACCCGGAGACAGGGGGGGGATTATTTTCTGCATGACTCACCTGTGATACATCTGATTCCTAGAATGCACTGCTTACAAGATTGTTGGTGTCAAAACAGATGACTACACCGTGAGCCGTGCGAGGGTATCAAGCTATAGCATCTTTTAAAATGACGGGAACTTTATTGTATGTCAGGCCCGCAGTTGTAGACAAATAATCATGGGAACATGACGGAGGAGATTTTTTTTTTTTTTTTTACTGCTTTAGTAGTTCAGAGGACATGCCAACTGGGGCCTTTTTGTTCAACTACTAATCAAATTCTTGCTCCAGCAGGAGAAAAAAAAACACAGTTGTACCTCTGAACTACCCACAAAGTCAAGGAATGTGCATGTGTGTGTGTCACCGTGAAACGTGAACACACACGGTACTGACAAAAAACAAACAACAAAATGGTTCCTGTTAAGCGATCGCTTCCGGGATTTAAAAAAAAAAAAAAAATATTTCATAAATCAGTTAAACGAAGGACACAAAGTTTATCAGTGTTGTTGTCTACACCTTCTCTGAGTGGAACGCGGAGCCCGCTGCCAGGCCATACTCCTGACATTATTGTAAGCTGCTTGGAGATAAGCCTCTTTGTGACGGCTCCGTGATACTATCATTGTGCTTACACTGCCAATCACGCCGCGTTCAAACACTACACAGCCGCAGTTTCTGCCAAGAGCGTCACCTCGTTCAGTGTTTTTCTGTCGAAATAATCAGGAGCTTCCATAAGCCGCCGACCACACAAACCGCTACTTTGGCATGTCAATCCTCATTTCTAATGACATAGTTTTGATTTACACGTCGCTTTTCATTAATAAGTGAGCGAGCGACGTGAGCGAGGAGCTAAAAGCCTAGAGCACAATCCCTGTTTTTTTACATCTTGTTTTACGAGCAGCAACCATCATCCCCTCTTCCAAGCTGTCCCTCAAATGTCTGCCAACATCTTCCGTTGTAAATATCTCTGTAATTTCATTTCCTTTGGTTGTCGTTAAGTGTTTTAATGTGGATCCGATATCGATCAGTTTATGGGTTTAGCCGAGTGGCAGAACAACTTTTCTCGGATGCCAAAAAATGCAGAGCGTTTAAACAAAAAAACATGACGGGCAGATTAACGTTTCTGAACAGGTGAGTAAACGCCACTGACGCATCATGAGGTCCTGTTTATTTCCGAATGTGCAATCATTTTGGACAGAAAAACCGACTTGTGTGTGTGCAAAAGGCCTTCAGTGTCCGTCAGCCAAATAATAACCTTGCACATATATTAAAGCCAAATCTGATTTAATCTCACAAATACTAGTGAGAACGTGCTTCCAATCTGGTTGAGCAGGGCACCAACGCCTTGGAGATTAGCGGAACTACGGGATAATGACTAAGGACGGATCTGAAGGCTACTGAGACTCAACCAGCTGTCTTCTACAACCAACGGGCATCTCTTGCTCTGTGGTCCGCTCTCTCACTTTTTTGTGTGTATGTGTGTGTGTATGTGTGTGTGTTTCTTTCTCCCTCCTGCCATCCTTCAATCCCCTTCACTGAAGCCATTCATGCAGACGATCCCGCAGGAGGTTTATCCCTTCTTGGATCCGATCGGCTCTATCCCCCACCTCCCTGTATCCAGAGGCCCCCTGCTGGGAGCAGCTGCAGGATGGTGGGTGATAAGAGGAAGGCCCTTCATGCTCAGGAGAGAAACACCCATCACATTTGTGTGCACGCACGTAGGTGAGGGCGCAATTTCCAGTCGATTCTTAGCCAAACAGGTACACTTGAGTAATACTTCTGGGAGGAGGTGTGTGAGGGTGGGCTGAGCCTGCGGAGGTGGCCCACGTCATACAAACCAAACTCATATTTTCGTCCCACTTGTCCAGAGGGGAGGGGGAGGGGGGCATGAGGAGGCATTATTAAACAAGCCCAGGCAAAGAAGACATGAGCGTGAACGTTGGGGACAGACAAGAACAAAGTACCGAGCAAATAGCCAGAGGCAAGTAAACAATCTGGCTGCTGATGCTGCCGTTACCTCCACAATTAGCTTGCGGACGCCTCTGAGACTCCCGAGGCTCGCGGGTGAAACTGTAGGAGCCGACCGTCTTGAAAGTTTGTGCCACAGGATTTCGATGCTTTGATTGAAAATTGATATTCGCTTGCCATTCTGAAACATGCAACGTAACGCGTGATAACAATCGCCTTGAGGTTTTTCCCCTCTCCGTCCTGAGAATTTAGCAGACACCGCAAGAGTGAAGATTTACTGCTTTTCTACAAATGCCACTACAACATTTTATGAGCCTTGACGTGGTCGACTCAATGGCGGAGAATTGATTTCTGTTTGTTTTTTTTCCCCCCACTCTGGAGGATTGAAAATATGGCAGCAGCTGTTAAGTCCGGCCGTCACTCAGCTGCACCTAGCGATATTTAATGTTTCACTCTCTGCTGAGTTATTGCGCTGATAAGAGATTAACGTGTCATTAACGTTGAGATAACAGAGGGCGAAGGTCTTATCATGCTTGCAGAGAGAAAATCTTTGGGTGTTTTTGATTGTTAATGGTCCTGTATTCTGTTATAGAAGAGCTTCTTAACTCTAACGTCGAGTTAATGGAAAAAAAAATATATTCTTAAACCCATTTTAAAATAATTAAAGCAGTCTTTTATCTGCAGCTCTAAAAAGCTGACTGAGGGTCGCTCTCGAAAGTGCCCGGCGTGTCATCACCCATAGAAATTTTTGTCATCTTACATAGTTATTAAAACATATTCGAAAGGGCTTCTGCTGGGTTTGTTTTTGTAGCAAACCACAGAGGATGTTTTCACTTAGCGATTTTTAAAAAAAAAGGACAAAAGCGCTGACAAATTTTAAGAACTAAAATCCACTGTGAAATACATCGTTAACAGATGCTTAACTGTCTTAGGGGAGGGAATAATGTCGAGCATCGTTTCACAGAGGCTGCTCCCAAAAACTATGAGTTTCCGCAGACACGGAAAAAGACGCCAGGACACAGAGGGAGCTGTGTTGTTCTTCTTGTGAGTAATAAAAGCATGAAAAACATTTTTCGGATACGGGCGGGGGGGTGGGGGGCTCCAGAACAGACAGTGGTGGAGCCCTGGGGGATGTTACATAAGCATGGCCTCTAGATAAATAGCACTTTTGACGTGAATAGGATATACCCTGTCTGGCTTGTTATTGCTTCACCTTGTTATTTCTTTGTAAGGAACGCAGAGAATTAAAAGTTTAAAAAAGATATAGGGGACAGGATAAAGGCTTTCTCGGGGTGGGGGAGGAAATGAGTGTTTGTCCCCACTCAGACGCCTGAGGCGATTGCATATAAATTAACTCATAATGCACCTGAGCTTCTATGTCAAGATAGTGCAGGCGAGAGAGACTGCAGATTTCTTTATACCAGCTTGGTACCATCACATTGCAGGTAGTGTAGAATGTGAGTATCAGCAGTGTTCAACCTCCCTGCATTCTTTTGCTGGTGAAGGTACGTCGTCGTCTTTGGCTGACATCGAGCATCTCCGGCTCTCTCGCCGAGCAGGACCTGATGCATCACCAACCGGTTGCTAACAGCTTGATAGCCAATTAAACTCCTCAATATGTTTGAATTACATAGTGAAAAGGAGAGAAGGAGGGGCAGGGACGAACGCTTTCATTGAGAAGGAAAATCAAAAGCTCGGTAATTGCCAGTTTCATGTACTTTTCATGTTTCCATTCAGGATAATTTTTATGGACTGCCGGCAAAACGACACACAAACATACACGCACGCACGCACGCACACACACACACGCGGGGTCTGAGTCATCCATCAGTGAACAGCTCCAAAGCACATCAGGTCTGATTCCCACATACTTCAAAAATCGGCCGCACCTCACACAAAGTTCATTGTGCAGCAAGTCTGAATTTCAGTATTTCTTAATGACCTAAAACTGCTTCTACTCCAGAGAAGAACAAACAAACAAAAAAAAAAAAACGAAAGTAAGCCACATAAACAACCTTCGCCCCCTGTTATCCGCAATGACACGTTAATCTCTATCAGCACAATAACTCGGCAACGAGTAAAACATTAAATATCAGTGGGTAAGGCTGAGTGACAACCAGACTTAACAGCAGCTGCCACAAACAAAGTGAAATCAATCCGCGCCAGTGAGTCGACCATGTCAAGGCAAACAAAATGTTCTTATGGCGTTTGTAGAAATCGATCATCAGGAAAATTAACAATCAATTTATCAATTGTTAATTCTAATATTACAAAAAAAAAATGCCCATGGCAGAAAATACTAAAGAAAACATGATTTTCCTCAAGAAAATCTCTATCCCAGGAGAGAAATAATAGGCCTACAACAATCCTATCCCACGAGGCAGTTAAAAGTTTGACTGCTTAACTGTTAAAACAGAAAACACACGCGAGACCTCCGCGTGGGCGGGGGTGGGGGCACAAAGGCAGCGGCGGCAGACCAGAGATCACTCAAATACATATAAGTCAAAAATATAGACTCCAGCGGGCCGAGGGTTTTTTCGCCAATATATATATATAGCAAGAGTAAAGGTAGCAACACTGAGGCAACTCCAGTCTGCTGACCTTTGTTGAGGAAGACGAGCATGTCAGCACGCGCCGAAGTGCGGCGGCCGAGTTTTCTGTCCCCTAAATCTACCTGCGCCCCCCCCCCACTCAATTCCACGTGAACGAGAAAACTTATTCCAAAAAGCCCTTTTTGTCGAGCACGGCTCAATAATCCCCGTCCTCTGCACCATGACTCCAAGAGCAACTTTGTGTTTCAGACGCCAAAGAAGTGTGCAATTTGTCTGCCACCGTTCAGTCCTGCCATGAGACTGGCTTAACTCAAAGCACTCGAAGGTAAAAGGTTGATGGGTGTTGATTTGCTTTGCGTTTTCAATCTCGAAGTCTGCCGTGTAGAGCGCATGCCTGCGCATTGTTTGCTACGTTAAAAGTCACTCCCACAAAATTTCCCTTTACTCATACACAGGTGTCATGGACGTTGGCCCAGCTGCTTGTAACTTGTGCTTTTAATCCCGCAGACAGGGAAACGCATGCGAGCACACAGGTGCAGGTGTGACTTCCACTCTTCTTTTCCCCCCCATGTATAGCTTTGTGGAAAATATTTAGTAATTCCATAGGACAAGTGAAGCCTGAAATTATGGGTCTTGAAATCAGAGTTGAGCTGCATTTGTTACGCGATGATTCATTCTCATAATTACTGCAGACATCAGACCAAAGTGGGGATGGAGAAAAAGAAAAAAGAAAAAAAAAGCATCCCGCTGTTAACATATTCACAAGCGCAGCCACCAAGAAAAACGCTCATGAATTGTCTCCATTAATGTCAGAAAAATCCAAGTCGCAGAGCAACGGCTTGCAAACACCGCAATTTGCGTGCAAAACGCCGAAATGCCATTACCGCGCGGGCAAAGAAATAATTGCCAAGCAAAACAAGACAACGAAACTCAACCGACCAGAATGCAGCTGCAGCCATGAGACGGTTGGCATTTTCAATTCCGCATCTGCACATGCATCAAAAGGCCGAGTGTTTTTTCCGTCAGAGTCGTCTTCGCCCGACTGTCGGCACACGCAGTCGAAATGTCAATGGGAATGTAAGTATTTTATCTATTAAAGGAGACGAGGCCCCGCGGCAGCCGTCACCTGCAGCCCGACAAATCAAACGTGTGTTAGAAGCAAAAAGTATCAAAAGGAGCTTCTGGGAACCGCAGATTTCCCCCAACACTTAATCATGAAGATGATACGTGAATTATTATTATTTTATTTTTTCTAAAAAAAAAACAAAAACTGCAGCCTCCATGTTATTAAAGGAATGATTCCGCATCAATCGAACCGGTTCCAGCGATTCTGGAACGAGAGCGACGGGTGATTTAAGATCGCTTTCAAAGTCAACGCAATTAAACTCAAAGTCGCTCCGGCTGCTGCCAGCCGGCGTGGATGCACGTCCCCGGAAAACATTTCGGCTTCAATCAAAAGCGGTGCTCTCGTCCCCCCCTCACCCCCCGATGCTGTTAATTCACGCCGCGCACCCAGAGACAAGAGGGAGGGGAAGGCCTCAGGGCCTCAGTGTCTCGCCGACTTAAACGCCACTAATACCTGCACATTGGCTGTGTGGGATGATTAAGCACGGACACTTCAGGTTTTTGTCTGAATGACGCCGGGGACGCTCACACACACACACACACACACACACACACACACACACACACACACACTCACGGCTTTCTGCATGGACACACTGTGGGCAAACAAACTTGGTCGACCTGCAGCACCTGAGGACCACAGATCCTCGCTACCATTTGTTTTTTTTGTTTTTTTCTGACACCTTACTGGTATAAATGAAACATCTGCTCACATCACTTATGACGACGCTCGTGGCGATTCTGACATTCAGATGTCTCGTGGATCCGCCGGGGGGCCGTCGCACCTTTCGACCCACATTCTCAACGGAAAAGGGGGTTCGACGCGGGTAAATAGCGCCAACAATTAGACCTCCTCAGACCCGTGAGATGAGCCCTCCACGCAAAGTACATTTAGCAGGCTGCCCTCTAGGATGAGGAGGAAACAACTGCCTCAAGTGCAAAAGCCATGCGAGGTAAAGGTGGCATGGAACACTGCACCTATGAGGGGAAACACACACACGCGCGCGCAGTTTTGCCCCCGTGGTGGCTGCATCTGCTGCACAGCTGCAAAAAATAAATAAATAAAAATGAACGCGGGTTCAGCGGCGGGTCAGCGGGTTAGTCCCAGTCGCACCTCGTTTAAAGCCACACCGTCCCCGCGGTAATTAGTCCCTGTCAGCGGAGGAAGGGGGGGGGGGTGGAATTAAGCGGGAGCCATATTAAGCCGCAGCGCGCAGGTGGTAGCGGAGGTGGTGGTGGGAGCAACTTACTCTATGAAGTAACTGGCCCCTTCGTCCGTGAATCCTTCCTCCCATCCCCGAGGTAGGTCTGGAATGACACGGCAGACTTTAGTTAAAAAAAAAAAAGTTTCCCCCACCTGCGGGCCGGGCTCGAAAATTTTGCGCGCTTAATGTCCGGCAGCCCTCGGGCCGAAAAAACACACACACAAACATACACACACACACACACACACACACATACACACACACACTTGGAGCGAGCGCGAGGCTGTGGTGCGAAACACACAGGTGGAAACGGTCGCGCTAGCGCTAGCCTAGCTAGTACCTGAGCGGATCATGTGTCCGGAGTTAACAGGTTCGCCGGAGCGCGGATGGATCCAGGTGGTGGCCCGCGTCTCGTCGCTGCCGCACACACACACACACACACAAGAAGGGGGGGAGAAGCACCTGTTACACCGCCGCCGAGCGACCCCCCCCACACCTCCCCACCCGCCCACACTTCAACTCCCCGTCAAAACGGCAGAGACGGCGCTCTCAGGGCGCCCCGCGAGACCACTCACTTGATGAAGAAGACCCTCCCGTCCCCGCAGACACCGTAGGACCAGTGCTCAGGTAGGGTGTCCCGCCTGAGAGGCGCCGCCATGATCCGGTCTGAAGTCCTATTTCATCTCGCTCCCCCTCTCCATGGAGTCTCCCGGGAGCGCCGCGACCGCCGCTAGAGCCGGCGATGCTTTCAGGGACGCGACAGAAGCCCGTACATCCGAGTGCTACGCACGAGTGATGCACCGGTGACTCCCGAGCCGCGAGAAATAGATCGACTCCTCCACACGCGGAAAGACAGTGAATGGGTCAGCCTCGCGCCACAGCGTCATTTTATTTTTTTTATTTTTTATTTTTTTTTACCACACATTTTCATTTCAGTGTCTCTCGCCTACTTCAGAGGGAGATTTTGAACTTTTTTTCTGCTTGCAAATAACGAATCTCCATACGCAACATGCAGCAGGACGTTGGAAAACATAAATAATAGCAGTCAACCAGCCAACATTATAGAGAGCAGCTCGACTTGGCTCCACATTAAACACAGTTAATGGAAAAATACACCATAATACAATAAATGTTAATCTAACAATTTAACACAGAGATGGCCCTGTTAATAATGAGTGTTTATTTGTTTATATTGATGCTCACATTTGTTCATTTTCTCGCACATGATTCCGTTCACCCATGAAAATGCCCAAAAAAAAAAAAACCTGTCAAGGATTATGATGCACGCAGCCGTTCCCGTGGTTACACAAGAAAATGTGAAATAAGAGGCAAAGACGCTAGACAGGTTAAACAAACGGCTCTGCCCACAGAGAATAATGTTTACAGCCTATCAGGCAGCTTTAGGTTGAAATGTGGTTTTAATTAAAGTGAAGTGTTATTGAACTAGGTTGAAAGTTTGGTTTCAGCGTCCAGGTATTGCTCTTTTAAGTTTTCCGCACGGTGTGTTTAATAACCGCGACGCCTTCCGCGGTAGCACTGCATCACTCGCCCAAATACCCATACCGGAATTAAGCGCCTGCCCACGTGGGGCAGTAATTTGTAGCCGGCAACTACACCTCTGAAACTGGGAACGGGTGTCGGACATCGATCACCGAGTTCACGGTTTGTTTTTCCCAACTTTTTCATTCATTTCCCAAGCGCGTTTGAGTAAAACACCGAGCCCCAAATTGCTCCTAAAACTTGCGCGCGCGTGCGTGCGTGGGTGAGAGGGAGAGTGCGGAAGTTCCTCTGAGCCAAATGAATTCAACTGTCTGTAAACACTGACTCGATCAAACGCCGTCTGACGGTGGAGGGGACTCATTTTGAAATGGCGCCGCCCGCTCGCGGGAAGCTATTACCATACATGAGATGAGAGAAAACATTATCTTTTTCTCGTCGGGCGTGAACGGCTTGGAAGCCCGGCAATAAAAGCAATGTCAATCTTGATCATACCTCTCGGTACTTGATGTTTCTTGATGTTTCAGCCTAGTGAAGTTGCATTTATTCTCTCCAGGAGGGGGTGAAGTCATGTTGCCGAATTGCATTGATATTCCTTCATCAGTTTTTGCTTGCAAGCAAAGCGCAGACGCGGATTACGATGATATTCACTGCCTTGCTTGGACATCTGGCTTTGCCAACTATCACTTGATAACTTTTCTTTCAAGGAAAACTTCAGTAATGTTTTTTACACGGGCACCGTTTTCTGATGGCTTTCATCCAAAAAAAAAAAAAAACGATTGATAGTAACAGAATTTTTAATCCGCTCGTTATCTAGCGAGAATGTTAAACAGCTGCAGCGTTATTTACGCGGGGCAGTCGTCCACTCTGGAAAAAAAAAAATAAACATGTCCTCTGATCGTGCTTTTTCGCAGAAATGATAGTTGTTGCCATAAATTATTGACAACCTTTCTGGATAGGCGGCGGAGGAGTATGATATTCTGAAATTTCGCAGGAGCCGGCTAGTTTTCTGGCGGACAACTTTGTAAACGTGATTCACGCCGAGAGACGGAGCCATGCGGAGCTAACGGGGAGCGGGCAGGGGGGCGCAGACCGGCACCCTGAAAGTGTGGTTTAGGACGTAAACAGCGGTTCATCTGCGTGGCTTTTTCGAAAACGTGGCGACAAAACGAAGCACCGCGATTTATAAAAGCTTTCACAGGCGACATGCGAAACTGTGGCTGTTTGTGCCGCGCGTGGATGAATACCAAAAAAACACTTGAGTTCGCTGTTCACAACAACGGAACACCGCGGCCCTTCTCTGAAAGAAAGACGTTATGAGCTAAAGTTGCGTGTTGACCTGCCTGGGGCACTCGGGATTAGCAGGATAGCGCCGAAAGAATGGGCTAAATATTGTCATGACTTTGGGGATCAATGATTTCAGGCAGTTCCTCCCTCTGAAAACACTCTGACTTCACCTTTTCTAAACATCCCGCCGCCGGAGCGGAAAATAATAATCATAATAACTTTATTTATAGAGCACCTTTCAAAACGAAGTCACAAAGTGCTCTACAGTGAGACAGAGTACAAATAGATATCCAGAGCAAAACAGTAACAATGTACGACAATGAAACGCAACAAATATCAGCAGCTGAGAAAGGCCGTACAGTTAAAAGGAGTTTTAAGAAGAGATTTAAAAGATGACACCGAGTTTGCCTGCCTGAGATCTCCAGGCAGGAAGTTCCACAGCTGAGGGGCCCCAAGCAGCAAAGGCCCCTCAGCTGTGTGATTTAGGAACCTTCAGTAAGGCCCCGCTGGAGGATCTGGGGCAGCGATTTGGGCTCATAGGGAACCAAAAGTTCGCAGACATATGCAGGCGCTTTAAAAACAAGCACTAAAATCTTAAAAATCATTTCTAAAACACGCTGGTAACCAGTGAAGGGCAGCGAGGACCGGTGGAATGCGCTCCCTTCTCCCAGCACCTGTTGACAACCTGGCTGCAACTTTCGGATATGAAATCTGCTGATGCCGGAAAAAAAGGGCGCTCAAAGGGGATGTCGCCACTGACACTGGAAGACGTGAAAAGGCGAACAAAAGGCTTTGCATTGGCCGGGATCCCTCCCATAGTTTGTTTTTTTTTACGTTGATAGTCACAACTTGAGTTTGACAGTGGCAAAAAAAAAAAAAAAAGCCTTTTGGCAGCTTCTGGTGCTGGCGTTTCTCGCTCAGCGCCGCACGCTCTGGAATGACTTTTTTTTTGTTCCTGTCTTTTTGTTTTGACCGGAGCTCATCGGAAAATGGAGCCAAGCCGAGAAATGCCAGTGCTTCCCTCTGACAGTCCTGAACCGGGAAGCAGATGAGTGTAAGCATTGAAAAAAAAAAAAAAAACCACTAATGATTGAGAGTCGTCGAGAAGCGCATGTTGTAGACGCTTTATTTATCGCGGCAGCATTATTAGTGCAGCTGTTGGGTTACGTGACACTTTATGACGCGGGTCTAAGCCAGTTCACTTTTTCTCAAATGCACTTCGTTAGTCACGGAAGTGGTGTTTAATAAAATACGCACAACATCCTCGTACTGGCTGATGAGGAACTGGGGGCGGGTGGGCTTTAAGAGAATGTCAAGTAAATATTAATACATCAGCGGTTGACTCAGTTCACCTTATGTGATTAATTATACACTTGCCCGGAGGCAAATATTGCATTTTTGTATAATATGCAGACCTGCTATGCGGTGGCTAATATACTTACGTACATTAGCAACCCGTTGGAATTAATTAACCGACTCATTAATTCAGCGTTTGCAAATCATGAAATACCAGGCGTGTTGGAGGAAAAAAATGTCCCTGGAACATTTCCTGCCCTTTTTTTTTTTGACCCCCCCTGCAGCAAACATGTTATTGTTGGTTTTGCCCTGGTGGTTCATCACCGTCATCAGTTGTCAGACTTGGCTTGTTCTCAGTCACTCATCGGGAACTCTGAGCTCATCGGAATTCCACCTTTTCCAGGGCGACTCCACATCCAGGGGACGTGCGGCGGCATGCTCGTGACGGCATTCCCGACACGTTTTTTTTCCGCGCAGCCCTGTTATTTTCAGATCCACACTCGCGACAGGGCCGCTCTCTGGAGCTGCTGCCAAGGTCGCAGTCGGCAGGAGTTTCCTCACCCAAAACAGTAATTTGCGGAGGGCTTGATTGCAGTGTGGAGACCAGAAAAAGCCGCGCTGCTCACACCGTTCCTCCTCTAAGTCCTCGGCGAACATGCGGATCTAATGCAAGAAAATGTGCCTCATTCGTTCCTCCCGCAGACGCTAAATCGGGACCGTGAGCCTCCTGTTTGCATTCATGCGATCGTCTAAATCTTCAAATTAAACTCCCGGCGCCCCCCCCCCCCCCCCCCCCCCCCCCCCCCCCCCCCCGGGCGCCCGCCCCCCCCCCCCCC